>CBVK0100352628.1:0-20790 GCA_900067695.1 Picea abies
ATCTTCCATCATCATGTCATTATTATGTCATCATCTCGATAACCAAAAATGTGGATAACAGCAAGTGAATAATCCTTTTGTCCTCAATCTTGAACAACAAAAGTAAAAAAAATAGTCACGATGCATCAATTGTTGATGAACCCCATTGACTCATAGTTGCTAAAATTTATTTACATTGTTCCAAAAGAAAGGTTATATTGAAACATAATCCCACCCCTGGAAAGTCATGGATTATACAACCAAATCACATTGTACATTGTAAATGACCTGTCAGATATAGGTCATGAAATATCATACATACTAATGCTAGTCCACGGGTGCACATCTCGTCTACCAATGGTTACAAAAAAACATCCATGTCTCTAACTTTATGCTTTCCAAGCACAATAAGGGACAATATCAAATGCTCTTTCCACAAAAACACCCATGGAAGGATGGTATAATTTATTAGGAGGATGGGCCAAATTGTATAATTTATATATTGGAAGGAGATGGATTCACTCTGTGAAGCGCTAAGCCAAGTCTTATACTTTGTTGCTCACATATAATTTTTTCATGCCATGTATTTTCTATGTGCTTCATTGCCTTGGAAATCTATAGGAATGCGCAACACAACTTGTCCACTCCTATTTTTTACACTCCAATCCATATATTCAAGTTAATATTTACAATGAAACATGTGTTGCAATCTCATAATTATGGACAAGTGGTGTGGTAATTTTTGTGGGGCATTTTTTCCCTTTATATTAGATTGCTAGTGACTTGTCTCACATTTTGGATGTAAACTCATCTTTATGTTATCTTTTGTATAAGATACAATCTTTTGGACATGCATGATATACTTTCTAAACAACACCCAAATCAGATGACATTTTTCTAAAAATTTACATGTACTAAGAATTATGTTGTCCAATGGAAACAATTTGTCCCATAATAAATTGATCAAAACTAACATTAACAACTAAATAACAATTAACAAGCTAAAAAGATTAAATAAATCACAACTCACACTATACTATATTACACATCACGTTTTATACCTTAACAAATGTGTAAAGCTATTGTTTGACCCTCCATATGCTGCTTTCAAATTATAAAGGATTACAATGGTCAACTTATAACACTTTGCATTATTGACCACTTTAAAAGGGGTGTCTGTATAGCCTATGTTAAATGCTCATGTTCAATGACATGGTCTGCAACACCTCCATCCATATCTTCTTCATGTTCACCAACTACATGAATGTATTCACTCTCAAAAGCATCACATAACATTTGGTTGCAATGTGCATATCGTGTATAATCTCATCTCCACTATTCATATTCATGTTGTCTTCCCTATGTTGTTCATTTTTTCAGTTCCATTTGAAATGTCGGTATTAGACACAATAGTATTACAATTAGAAACCGAATATTATAAAGGAGACACATTCAAAAACTTGTTATACTCTTCGTGGGAAAAAGCTTGCATATTAATGCCATTTTCTCTCTCCAAGATGTAGTAATGCAATGAAATGGAAGAGGTGCAGTAGTAACATGTTCGTCATCCCTTATATCATCCTAAAAATACACAATAATGATACTATCATGATCACTTTTATCATCATCACAGTAAAAATGGATACCATATGAACAAAAATATGTTGTATCTATAATTCCCAATATGATAGATGTAGATAAATTTAATGCAATAACTATTTTGAACAAAACTCCATGAGATATTGCACATAAGCAATTTTAAAATAAACATTTTCAAAGGAACATCTTAGTTTTTCAATATTTCATCAATATAAACCCTTATAGTTGAAAAGTTATACAATATCATTTTGTTTCCTTCTTCTTATGTCCTATTGGGACCTCTAAGGGAAAACAAACTACATGCTTTATTTTTGAATAGGTATAGGCATAGAAAATTTGTGGTCCACTAACAACTCGTCTCCAAAAACATATTATGAATTTCATCTACACAAGCATATAATATCGCAATCCTAGACATGAACCTTTCCTTGTTAACAATTGTCTCAACACACGTACGATTTGCATTTCTGTGTTTTTTCACTATCATTAAATCTCGCAATGTTACCATGTATGCATGGATCACCATCCATGTATAGATAGTTCTTTAAATTTCTCAATGAATTCAAGCACACACTGTAATTGGAGATAGAATATTTGAATGATGCCAATATGCCATAATCATTGTGTCTATAATGAGTTTCACAAAAATATATTAACGTAATCTCTCTATGGTTAGGAATGTGCACAAGGTATTAATGTAAGCTCTCTATCGTTAGGAATATGCACATTTGACATGATATATAGGCCTAAGTTTTCTCCTTTGATTTTAGAAGGGGAAATCATGAAACTATGGTCACAATATAACAAAAACTTTTCTATAGTGGGAATAGCTCTAGATCTAGGCCAATCACCATATGTGGATCTATTATATGAATTTTATATAATGGCACCAATTTTCTTGCAATATTTACACCACCAACACCTTCCAAAGGTATAGTTTGATCGGTAAAAGGCTTGGATATTTTTTTTACTGTTAGGCATTTTCCCCTCCTAGCAACCCAACCACTATTTACAGTCTTAGAATTTGAGGAATCTGAGGAATCTTTAGCATCTAAGGAATATTTGGATGGTTTTCTTAAATTGCATCTTTTCCCAGATGAGGCTTTGAGGAAGGGATGAATATGCGTGCACTCTATAAGACCTATGAGGTTTTCAACAACAATAGGAGCCAAAAGTCCAACCCTCATAGGGAGTCCATCACATCGGTATTATTCCATTACAATACATCATCTACAGTCTTTTATTCCTTTGTACTTAGAACAACCATACACCACTGATGCTTCATAGTAAGGATGAAAATGATCAAACTCCATTTACCTATAAATTCATCACTTTACTAGAAGATGACATATCACAATTTTCCAAAAAAAAGTTGATATTGGGCCATATTAGGTCTTGATCGAGGTTTATATTCGTGAGAATATCACAAAATCTATATGAAAGCTTGAAAACAAGTTTCCTTGGTTGATTGATTTATATAAGAATTTGCACAAAGTAAAACCTAATAAGCATGTAACAAACATCTTTGAAATCAAAAGGAGGAAACTTCAAGTAAGGTTTGATGAAATTAATATGCCACAGAAAGAATTGTAGAGACAAATTATAAGTGATTAGGATAAGTCACATATTAATATGGGTGCTAGGTTGTTGTTTCATCGTTAAACTGAATACTTGTATTATTATATTTGGATTTGTTATTTGTTCATTAATCAAATTTCTTGTTATTGAATTATCACATTTGTTTCATCAAGTTATCGCTCATATTTTGTAGTGTGTTATCACAATTTATATATCTTATGTTATTGTAGTTTTGACCTGGTTAGTTTGAGAATTAATAGATATCTATCTAAGTGCTTTAGTCTGATACTCTTTGAAGTGTTAACCATACAAAGATATACCTAGTATAAGCTAAACTTGCTTGATCGAAAATGTCATAATTACATGTGTTGTCTGATTCAAGGGCCATAGATTAGTAATGGCAGTGAGATCAAGGGTTGGATCAAATGAAAATAGATTCACATGTTGTGTGTTGAGGCCTTTGAAGGGAAACCACAGATATGGTATTGCTATGAGATAATAATGCATCTGTGCCTCCATAGGATGCATTGAGTCACTGTTGCAAGGGTTGTGAAAACTTGACCAATAGTGTTGTGATTGCTACTAAGGAATTGTGAGAAAATAATGAAACCTAGAATATTGTAGGTTTTTGAGGTGCATAAGCCAAACATGGTAGAGGAAGGTACTATTTCTAGAGGGGTAATGTGCCATAACTTTAGCTAGTGCAACATTAGGTGATTTTGTAGGTGTGAACCACATTCACCCAAAAGAATGGGTGATGCTCTAGACGAGGCGATGTATCCATGTATTAGAAGTAAATAGTAACGCCAACAACAATTAGGGTTTGGTGGAAAGTGTGTGATATAGATAGCCTATCTAGAAAATGTCATCCAAAGATGAAGTGGGAAGTTGAGAAACATTGTGCTGAATAGTTGGTGTTGTGAATAATTACCCATTGATTAGCATCCACAAATTATAAAAGAAGGGGATATCTTAGAGGTAAATATACAAGGTTCATCTTGTAGAGAAATGAGAGTAGTTGAATAAGAGAGTTTTAAGGATGCATTGGTTACATGTGAGAGGGGTACCAATAAATGAGGCTAGAGATCTTTGTAAAATGTGGTAATGTGTGAGATTGTTGTGCAATCAAGGGTTTGGAGGTGATGCCCATAAAGAAGTGACATTGGTCCCATGCAAGTATAATAGGAAGAGAAAGAACACACATATGTATAAGGAAGGTGAACAATGTTGTCTTCATAATTGGTTGTGTTATGGTAGGATATATTATGAGATAAGAAGTGAAATAGACACCTACAAAAATCCTTCTATATGCAACATGAAAGAAAAGAGATGGCATAGTATTAGAGAGAGAGATATTAAAAAAAATGGCATGCATCCCACTGAGCCATTGCTTGGGCACATTTCTAAATAAAAATAGAGAATAAGTGGCCACATTAGTAGGCAAATGAAAGTTTGTGTTGGGAATCAACCTAAAAGAGCATATATGTACCATCAATAGGGAAATGTTCCTTGATGCAAAGGAGGAATCTATTACATGCTCCACAAATTATATTAAACCATCATCATCTCATGCTAAAAAAATATCTAGACAATGGTATGGTAAATCGCTGCTTATAGTTGTATGGGGAGAATAGAATATGTGTTGTCGGTACAAGTCATATGAAGAGATGGATCTTGGAACTGATGAGGAATATAAACAAATTGATTTATTTATTGTAAAAGCGTAGAGGTGTGGTATACGCCATCCTAAAGGTGACAAGTGGTTGAAACCTTGTTGATCAAGGTATGATTTGTTATAGGTAATGTCCACTCAATCTTTAGCAACATACAAATGGTTACATACCATTAGAATAAAAATATATGAGTACCTTCAAAGGTCACCAATGCAACCAATAGTGCAAAGATAGTTGATACCCTCATGAACGAATGCATTTTGCTTAGAAAAGAAAGGGACAACAGAAAGAGTGTCTAACAACAATCTAATGCTATAAATGACAAAGACTCTAGGTGACCAACCCTTTTCCATGAAAATGAGTCACATCTTGCTACACGATTTTTGAAGAGATAAATAGCCAACAAAATTTGGGAATATTACCATTAACTTCACCATGTTTTCAATCCTATTACATAGTTTATTATTGAGGAGATAGATGACCCCATAGTAGTCATTTAGATCTACATAAAGCCCAAGAGCCATGCTATGTGCCTGACTTTCTACAAAATAACATACATTAATATCCACCCTTATCATGGAGAGATCACCATAAAATGTGTTAGTGTTGTTCGTGCTAGATAATTCAATATAGAGTTGAACAATGTTATTAGAGCTTGGCAGTGAAAATCCTTCTTATATTCAAAATGAAGGTAGGGCACATCGATAGTTGAATAATTCACTTTTTGATTCCATTTTATTACAAGGAGGGAAACCCTTGTGTATGCACTTGCATGCTTACAAGCTGTAATAAAGTGTGTGAGAACAAATGCTAAGAAATGAAATTCAATGGCATCCATTCCTATATCGATGGTGGTGCAACAATCCATTTCAAAGGTCCTATTTCTCATTTGGGAGATTTGGGATCAGAGCAATTGTGAGGAATAATCAAAGGGTGGTATGGTGAGATATCTAGATAGTTCTAGAAGGGGAAACCGTAAGGAATGACGAGAATCGAGAGTTAGGGTTAATATTTTTTTTGGTTAGGGATTGGGATGGATATTATAGCTTGTAAGGAAGGCACATTGAATAGGGAAAACCATGCCAAACTTGGTGCAAATAAGTTGTAGACATTGTAGGTAAAAGAGGGGTGATTAAGGGTATTTTCTATATAGAGATGTATAGTGGATCAAAAATGAAATGCAGAGGTGAGGGTGAAGAGGTTATGTTGTTTGGAATCACCTCTATTGCCAATGGATTTATAGAAGGATGATTAATATGCTCAACATAAGGGAAAGTAGACGTAACTAGTTCAAGAGAAGGGTCGAGGGGAGGGGAAAGACATTTATGAAGGATGATCATTGTAGAATTAAGTAAGGAGTAGAGTGCACCTAAGATCCAATTAAAACTAGGGTTCAATATGGTGGTACATATATGAAATGGTTGGAGATCCATGTTAGGGAAAGCCGTGAATGGGTGTATAAGGTCCTATAGGGAGAGGGCCCTTACGAAAAGTTAAGCTACCACATATAAGTGAAAAAATACAAAATATTTGGTAGCTATTAATAAAACTCACATGGAAGGGGGCCAAATCTTGAAGCTATGTTGCCAATATGGTGGTACATATATGAAATGGTTGGAGATCCATGTTAGGGAAAGCCGTGAATGGGTGTATAAGGTCCTATAGGGAGAGGGCCCTTACGAAAAGTTAAGCTACCACATATAAGTGAAAAAATACAAAATATTTGGTAGCTATTAATAAAACTCACATGGAAGGGGGCCAAATCTTGAAGCTATGTTGCAGTTAAAAATCCACCAATAAAGACCTCCAGTGGAGAGATGTAGACAAAAGAAGAATTGATGCTAAATCTCCTTGTTGAAGCAAGGATTCCACCTCAATTCAAGAATGAAGTAGGGAAAAAAGTGTCAAGGGATATCTGGGTAGGAGGGCTGGGATCCAAAAATCATATATGATGATGTATTCTAGCGAAAGTAAGGTTTCCACTTCAGTTAAAAATTGAAGTAGGGAGATTGATGAAATCATGTGCCAATGTAGATTTGGGTGGGAGGGTGCATTTCAAAAGAACTAAATTAGAGTTTATACTATTGAAATAAGAGACTACTGAGTGAGGTGTTGAGCATATAACCAAAATTTTAAGAATGAATATGCTTGGACCGATGCTTTGATACCAAATTATGTATACACAAACTTCTCAACTAGAAAACCCTAGCTGAGTGGTGAATCACACTAGTATGAAGAGAAATTATCTAAAAAACATGAACAATAAAAAGAACAACAAGATAACATAATAGCCTCGAGGAAAAACGACTTAGACTATTATGTTCACCAACTGACCTTTATATAATGTTTCCATTTAAGATGCAAACATACTGATGGTTGAGAAAGAAATGATAATAACTCTTTCACATAACCTGAAGGCTGTAAATATCCAACTACATGCTTACACAACAAAACAAAAAATAAACAAGAAGTTGGAAATGAGGAAGAACCCCTTAAGGGATGGGAACTGAGATGGCCATAGTTGGATTAATGGTTGCATCTTCCTTGGGGAGAACACCCTGGCTACAAACCTCATGGAATGAGATGGGAATTGCCAGGTTGAGTGGTGTGACCTCCTTGGGGAGGTTGTCATAGCTGTCTATATCAATGCGAACCTCACTCATTCTTACATTGTTTCCAAATAGGTTCTTTATACCCTATGATAACCTATATTCTATGATAAGATTCATGACAAACATGACATTTGGACAATTGAGAGGTTATTGATCTTGGCCCAATTTTTTTTATGAACTACAGTAATGTTTTAGTCAAACTGATAGAAAACTTGTTGTTTTTATCCATGAATAGGAAATGTGGCCACAAGATGTTGAGCACCATTTGCAAATTAATTTTAATTATACATCATTTTGAACATCGTCTAATGGTCTAATTATATTTGGAGCAGGAGGAATGGGTCCACTATTTCCAACATTTCTTTTTGTAAAATTTGTGGAGTGCATTTCTCTAAATTGATTGCATTTAATGGTGTCTTGGTAAAAAAACATTAGAATCTTTAATGTCCAACTTAATAATTCCTAAAATGAGAAGTACAAATGTAAAAATAAATATCAAATAATATACATACAACATTTAGATTATCTTTCCAATTTGATGATCTAGGTTGACTCGGAGCAAGGTAATTTATGGTTCTCATTAACTTCCAACATGAGTTGTTGCAAGATATTGGGAGTTCATTTATCTAAATTGATTGGACTAAACCATTTCATACTAATAAGGATAAATGAAAACATGGTTTAACTAATCAATATAAAGGATCCACTATTTATATTACATTCACTATGAAAGATGCTTGAAATATGTCAGTTGTTCCAAGTGAAATAGTTTCAGGGATGACACATTTAGTTTGTGGCAAGAATTTTTTTCAACAACGAGAGTGATCAAAGGTAGATCCAATGTTACCAGTTGTTGGATTACATGCACAATATTCCACTTTTCAAGGGACATCGATGTCTATTTTTAGCCATTCCAAAATTTAGGGGGTTGCCTGTTTCTAGCAGTGCTGTTTCTAGCAATGCTATTTATAGCAAGTCTAACATATGACATTAGCGACAACTAATGCGCATTGGTTATGGATACCTTATCCCCTTAGGAAGTGCATATTTCCTTTATTATTAATGGAGTGAAAATGATCATTTACCGTCATTTACCACTTAGTGACTTGTGGTATTGACCCATGGTATTAATCCACGTTATTGATCCATGGTATTGATTAGTTAAGATTTGACTAAATCTAATTAGTGCATGCAAAAATAACCCTAAACTTATGCGCATTTCTCCTCGGAGAGTCTATATATTGTACTCATGTCAAGCATTAATATACAAGTGAAATACTAATTAGTTCTTCAACAATATTGTCTTTTTGAGTGTTGTTTCATTCTTTCTTCTCACTTTTTCTTGCAATTTTATTAGTGTAGGTTTTTCTAGCAACTAGATCTTGGCTTGAGCTTAAAATCCTACATGGTCTTAGGGCACTAAAGTGGATTGTACGGAAAAATAACATTATATTGCAGGTTTTTCAAAGATTGAACAACCCAAATAGAATGGAACAACCATCTACATCAGTGATTCTTAACACATTCAATTACTTTGAATGGAAACCCAAGATCATACTTCTGCTAAGGAGAAAGGGGATTTACAGGGTCACTATGGGGACATAAGTTGAACCCAAATCAATTGTAGAAAAGGAAAAGTACTTCAATAGAATGGATGATTCATATGCGATTCTATGCTTGTTCATATCTCTAGACTTGCTCTTTCATGTTCAAGATTTTTCAACTCCCAACGAAGTATGAAATAAGTTGGATGGATTATTTTGCAAGCAAGATGAACTGAGAGGACATATATTGGAGAACGATCTCATATCTTTGAGCCCAAGAAACTTCGAGACTCTACATGACTACTTTTCCAAGTTCAAGTCTTTGCTTCAAAATGATAAAGCTTGTGGCATTGATAGGAAAGAGGAGCGACTTATCCTCTCAATTCTTTCAAAGCCAGGGCCTGAGTATTATGTGTTTATTTCTTCTATCCACACTACAAGGATTTCTATGGGAAAATATTGGAAGATTCCTTCCATGGAAAACTTCACAGAATCACTCATTTATGAGAAGAATAATCTCATTCAAATGGGGGCTCTCATGATATCCAAGGCCCATTCTCTTGTGGTGCAGGATGATAGCAAGAAGAAAAAGTAGAAATAAGGGGATCTTAATCACATAGATAAAGAAAGAATTGAATCCTCTAAAGAGACATTGAACAAAACGGGAGGAAAGTCTAAGAATGAGAGAACAATGTGTAACTACTGTAACAAAGGGTTTCACCCTGAGATTTCTTGTATGGTGAATATAATTGATATTATGGAAAAACTACTTCAACAACACAACCTTGTAGATTGCACACCGAACAATTTCAAGAAGAAGACTGGAGACAAGACACCATAGGATCAAGGTAAAGGTCATGTTCTGACTATTATTTCTTTATCATCTGATAGATGGATCTTAGACTCAGGAGCCTCTAACCATATGGCTACTTCAAAGCATTATTTTTCTTCATTGGTACCTTGCACTAGACCTCCTATGTTTATGGTAGACAAAACACCTATGGAAGTGTGCAGAGAAGGGAGTATGGACCTTGATTATGGAAGATTGTAGAATGTGCTACATGTTCCAAAACTCTCCATGAATCTCCTCTCTATATACTATATTACAAAATTAGGTACATGCAAGTGAGTTGAGTTCACTCTAGATTCATTGATAATTTTAGAGATGGCAGATGGTTCCAGGGTTGCAATTGGGGAGGTGGATCATATTTCCAGGTCATATACCTTTTCTCATTTTGTTCCTAAATATGATTATGTTACTCTCATAACACATGCAAATGAATAAAATAGAGAAAAGTCACATGACGAGTTCAAGGAAGGCCCCTTGTATGCACTCTAGGAGGAACCAGTTGCATCTTTTTCGCCTCCTCCAAAGGAAGATCTTTGAGATGATTTTACACATTCTTTGGATCAAAATTTTGACAAGATTTCAGAATCTAATTTAGAATACCATCAACAACCTATTTCAGATCCAAATAAGGGCACATAATACTTTATAGGCAATTAGTGAACTAGTGGGAGAAACGACCAAGTCACAGAGAACTAGTTATTAGTTTTTTTGTACTCCATGAGCACTCAATGCTATCGTAAGAATGTGTAATTCTCAACTAGTAGCCAAGGGATTCTCACATGATGGGACAAGACAGATTCAAGGATAGATACATGATGGGTTTGTTGATATGCAACACCATCCTTCTTCATAGCAACTGCATAGTAGCATGCATTATATTTTGGGGGGGTGTTTTCTTCCCACTGGGTTTTCTCTCTTTACCTCACCTTTGTCATATTATGTTTTTCATAAGTTTTTTATACATGAGTACTTAACATGGTTGAAAATTGTCGAGACTCATACATCATGCCTACTCCCAAGTTTTGATTTAGGGGGGGTGTTGGAGTGCATGCACAACATTCCACTTTTCAAGGGACATCCATGTATATTTTTAGCCATTCCTAAATTTAGGGGGTTGCCTATTGTTGATGTCTGGATCAATTAAGGTCCAGAAAACAACCTCACGAGGATATTAACCCCCTTTCTTTTTTATAAAGGTGGTACTCCTCTTTGGCTAAAAGATGTATCTTAAATATCTTGGATTAGAGAGAATGCTAGTCAACAAACCCCAGATCTTTATTGCTTTGATTTATACATGGAACGGTTATTGATAACATATTTGTTGTTTATGTGCAACAAACAACTTCTCAACAAATAAAGATTGAAGGAAGGCTTCAAAATCAGAATAAATGTATTCTCAACATCATTTATGCAAGCCTATGAATCACATACAAATAGTGGATGCATCCATATCTTCTCACAAGAAATAAGAGGAAATAGTTTTGATAATTTCAAAGAACTTTAAATGAGTTCTGCATACATTTTCAAGTGTAGGTAGATTTCTAATGGAGCCATTTAAGCATCCAACTTATATTTTTAATGAGTTAAGAATACTGGAACATACTGAGGCTAGTACCAAAGAGTCAGAGGCATGTCCAAAATGTGCTAAGGAAAAACTCTACAAGATGTGCTTGAAACCTGATTGCATTACTTGACCAACAATGCTTTGGAACCATGGTTATGTGAAATCAACTCTTGGTTGCTCAAGATTCCAGCTGTCTTTGGTTGGATGAGAGTTTTCTAATCTGAGAATACTTTCATCTTTCTCCTCATTACTGACCACATCCAATATTCTTGATTCAATGAAAATGTATTAAAATAATTCTTCCTTCATGGAATGACAATCTTTCCCATCATTATTCTCAAGATTAATTTCTTCCACCAATTATTCTTGCGGCCAATGTTCTTTTGGATTTTTATAATCTGTTGCAACTTTTTCCACATGAGTATGTTGGATGAAATCTTCTTGTGCATTTGGTGAAGGATCATCAATATCATTTTCAAATTTTCTGCTTGAAAGATCTTCATATGGAGTATATGAAAGGCTGAAATCTTCATTGTCTTGTGTCCATATGGGAGAGGGTGGGTGGGAAAATTTTTCAGCAAATGAAGTTTCCAATACATCCCAATTGGTAATAGTCCCATGTAACAATGAATTGTACCATTCAAGAGCATCCTCACACAAAGTTTGTAAAAATAACCGACATGCAACATTGCCTTCAATGAGATTGAAAACATCACATATAATTTTTAATTTAAACAAGTGTTGTTATGCATCTTTTGAAGTATTTCTAAATAATGTGGAAAATTTTTCAATAGAAATATTAGGCATTTGAAAATTTACTTCAGGCATATTTAAAGGGATTATATGCAATCACCTCCTTCTTTGGGTAGCTCTTCCTTTTGCTAAATCTTGTAAATCCATTTGTGGCATTGGTGAAGAAGGTAAAGGAACATCATGACATGAAAGAAACTCCTCAAAGGAGCCATAATATATTTCTTCTTGATATTCTTGAATCCTTTCAATGGAGTTTCAAGGGAATTTGAGAGTTCTTTTAATGGAATCACCAAGGAGTTCATCCTCCCGAATCTTTGATTGTTATTGGCCCTTTTTGAGGTCATCCAAATATTTTTGAATACTTTTTTAATAAATCCCTTGCATCTAGAACAAGCAGTAGTATTTTCGAATTTTATTTTTGAAGCTTTGAACCATGGAGACTCTGGTTCTTCAATCAAATATGAAACAGAGCCTCATATATCTTGAAAATAAATTGTTCCCCAATGGTGTCGCCAAATTTTTTGATTTATGGATCGATTAAGGTCCAAACAACAACCTCAAAAGGATATTAACCCCCCACCATTTTTGTAGAGGTGGTACTCCTCTTTGGCTAAAAAATATATCTTGAATATCTTGGATTAGGGAGAATGCTAGATAACAAACCCCAAATATTTATTGCTTTGATTTATACATGGAATGGTTCTTGATAACATGTTTGCTCTTACCGTGCAACAAACAACTTCTCAACAAATAAATATTGAAGGAAGGCTTGGAAATTAGAATATATGCATTTTCAACATCATTTATGGAACCCTACGAGTCACATACACATAGTGGATGTATTCATATCTTCTCACAAGAAATAGGAGGAAATTCAAAGAACTTTAAATGAGTTTTGCATTCATAGATTGAAAGATTTTGATGGGAAAACTGAAAAAATCTCACACTCAGAATTCCCAAGATCCGAGAAATCATTAAAATAAAACCCCAAAGCAGTTCTTTGTGGAGTTTCATAAATATATTCAACAATACAAAACATCTCAACAAACCAATTGACTAAATCTTCAAAAATAAAACTTGTCAAACACAATGATTAAATTTCCATGAATCCAATAGACAATCTTGGCTTACATATGAAAACCACATATATGGCTATAAATACTCCATGATTTTATAGAGAACAAGTCTTTGAATAATACAAGAGAGACACTCAAGACTCAACCTTATGCTTGTTTAAAAAATACAAACATAAAGCCTTGAGAAATTAGTGTAGAAGAAGAAGAAGAATGGAGAAGATGGATATCTTTGTTTTTTGATCATAAGCTTGGCTGCATGTTGATGGCTGGACCCTTCTATTTTGATATTCTAATTGCTTGTTTCTAACCCTTTGATGGAGTCTTCTCTTGCTTTTTAAATTTACTTTTGTAACTTCTTGAGGTAGTTAAGTTTTTCTCTTCTTGAATTTTCCATACACTTTTATTCTTGAGATACACACTTCAATTAATGTCTTATTGAAGCCTCATTAATGAATTTGTATAATTTACATTTGTTTCTTGAAGTGGGCCCCTTTTTGTCTTTAATAAAGGTTTTTAAATTAAATTTTATTTTGAGAATTTTAACTAGATGCCTTTTTAAAAAGAGGACTATATTTTCATTTTCTAGGCAATATATTCAATTTCTTAGCCATGTAAACCAGTATAGATGGAGAATTCATCATTCTAGTTTTCCAACGAGTATTTCTGAGTGTAATTTGGAGTTCTAGATCTCAAGATATAAGCTCGTGAGGTCAAGATACCAAGCATATTTATCAACACAACATAAAAATATAGCTGGATTTTCTTTCAATTTTTGAGAGCATCATGGCCAATTTCAACTGCCACATGTCACATTATCATTGGTTTGCATGTGCCATGGTTCATTGGTTGACACATGTCATAGTATCATTCGTTTCCATTTCAACCCATGAATTTTTGACATGTCATGTCCAATCACCTACCACATGTCACTTGGATATATGCCCAAAAAACTTAGGATAAGAGAAATATTATTAAAATAATATGAGGATTTCGCGGGGTTATGTCAGATTTCAAGTGAACGTTGTGAGGGTCACAAAAATATGAAACACAACAACGGAGGTAGGTAAGGTGGTAATTAATGGTAAACATTGTGACATAGGTAAGGTGGTAATTAATGATGAGCTAGGTAAGGTAGAAATAAATAAATAAACGTTGTGATGGAGGAACAAGAGGTAGTAAAAAGAGTGATCACCAACTTGCGGACCCACGATAACTCATAAATTTGACTAAGTGTTGGGAGAGTTACGTGAGATATGAAAAAGAAATATGAAAATAAATACGTGAAATATGGAAAAGAAAAAGGGAAAAAAGAAAATAAGAGAGGAAAATAGTAATGGGAAATAAAAATAATTGAAAAGAAAAACGTAAATGGAGATGGAAAATGTAATAATGGAAATGAAACTTAAATGGATAAGGGAATATGAGAGTAATGAGAAAAATGGTTAAGTATAGAGAGTAGAGTAAGAAGAGTAGTGAGGAAGGAGAGTAGAGTGGGAGAGGGAAAAATGACTAAGTATGGAAAAGAGAAGGGAATATGTGAGTAATAAGAAAATGGCTAAGTATGGGATGAGAGTATGAAGAGACGTGAAGGGATAAGAGAGGAAAATGGTTAAATGTGGATATGGATGGGAGATGGAATGTGAGAAAAATGACTAAATGAGGAGAGTACTTAGTCAAAAATTAAAAAATGGAGAGGAGAACACTTAGAAAAATTCTTGCAATTTTGCAATCTCTCTTTCAGACTTTTGAACAAAATTATGAATATCTTGGGCATACAGACTCAGATTTTGATTCTGAAAAATGCTTGATGAAGCCGAGACTGAGGACTACACAATGATCTTATAATTGTTTGAAACATTCTTCTTTCAATGTTAATTTTATTATTATTCCAAGAACTAGAAAATAGAGGTGACCAAATTTTTGATCAACACCAATTTTTAGCAGTGCTATTTTATAGCCAGTCTAACATATGGTATTGATGACAATTAATGCACATTGGATATTGATAACTTTTCCCTTAGGAAGCATGCATTTCCTTTATTATTAATGGAGTCAAACTTATCATTTACCGTCATTTATCACATAGTGACTCGTGGTATTGACCCATGGTATTGAATAGTTAAGATTCGACTAAATCTAATTAGCACATGGAAAAAAAACCCCAACCTTATGTGAATTTCTCCCCGAAGAGTCTATATATTGTGCTGATGTGAAGAATTGATATACAAGTGAAATACAAATTAGTTCTTCAACAATATTTTCTTTTCGAGTGTTATGTCATTCTTTCTTCTTTATTTTTCTTGCAATTTTACCAATGTAGTTTTTTCTCGCAACTAGATATTGACTTGTGCTTAAAATCCTACACCAACTACATGTTACAAATTATCAACAAAGTGGGCAAGAATATTACTATCACCTATAATGCCATATGGTACTATTTGTTGAATGACATTAATAACTCTACTGTGAATGTTTTCCACCCTTGCTACATGA
The DNA here is from genome assembly GCA_900067695.1 of Picea abies. Taxonomy (NCBI): domain Eukaryota; kingdom Viridiplantae; phylum Streptophyta; class Pinopsida; order Pinales; family Pinaceae; genus Picea; species Picea abies. The sequence goes on from CBVK0100352628.1 coordinate 15,722, forward strand.
TTGAGAATTTGATTTCCATTTGTAGAAGACTCGGGGTTTTGGTTTGTAGCTAGATTATGTTTATGCTCATATTCTCTAACATGAGATGTTTCTTAAAAAAAAACCATTATTGTTAGGAGGTTGTGGAACATTAGAAATATTTTGACTCAAAGTATTTTGGGAAAGACGCATTAATATGAAATTTTCTTCACATGATATCAACCAAACTAGAATAACGATTCTAGTTTTTCTTCTACAATATTTATCTCGTCTACATTCATTTATTGCATCTTTAATTTTTTGATACCATAAATGATGAAGTATATTTTCCCTCTCATGTGATTCCATAGAACAAGCACATTTTCTACTACACATACTTGTGCCTTCAATAGATAGTTCTACAAAAATATATAAAAAATTACATTATTAATATATGATGACGTGAACATGACATAAAATGACACTATAAATTTTTTTTCCAGGACAAAATAACCATAGTAATTTAAATTCCATCCATATAGACGATCATTAACTTTGAAAATAACAATACACATTTTTGGAAACCATATATAAAATAGATTTTCAAATTTATTTTCATAAACAATGCAATATGTAGAAAGTGTTATGAATATAAAAATGATGTAAAAATGTCAAGGGCGACAGGTGCAGGGGATGATCTGTAATCCTGAAGGTCATATCATAATCAATTATGCATGGGGTTTAGGATCTATGACAAATAATGAGGTGGTGGCTTATTCCCTCTTCGAAGGTATTATATTGGCTCACTCGATTGGGGTTCAAAAAATAACAATCAATGGAGACTCCATGATGGTAATCAGGGCGTTTGTCCATAGAATATTGCATGAGGTAATGTATAATATAGCATAATGTCAAGCTCTCTATCCCTCTTAAAAAATATTGACAAATACTCCCTTTTTCATATGAAAATAGGCCTAAATTCTGAAGTAGATCAAAAGGATAAAGAGGGGACACTACTACATTGGGCCCATTTTCCGACAATTTACCGACATAGGTTTGTCACCACAATGTCTAAAGTACGACGAAGGATACAAATCATTTTTTACCGCGTCCAATTCTTTGCAGGTATGACGATCACCTTTTCGTCTCAACTCAGACACTGCATTCCATCGTACCATCGACCGACGATTCCTCTCAAATGAAGCACGTTCTCATTGCCAGTGTATCGTAAGAGTGAATAAGCTATGCCGAACATGAATCACAATCGACCAATGTCAAGAGCCATTCTTGTCATAAGGTCATCGTACGATCGATCAATTTCCATCGCCAATCCGTCGTACCATCGACTACCATTCCTCCCAAATGTAATAGGTTTTTGTCTCTAGTTCATTGTAAGAGCGACTAACCTACGATAATCGTGGATCAAAAAACCAGTTTCTTTTCAGCGTGATATCAAGTAAATGGCGTCGAAACATCGACCATGTACATATGAAATTGTTTTGTTTTCGACGATTGTTGGTTTGGATGATTAATGTATACTTTGTTCTACAAGCGACGAACCTTCATTGAATGTTTGATGAACATTTCATTAATTAAAAAATAATAATTTGGATCATGTTGAGTTGAGTAACCCATGTTGAGACAACAGTTTCAACAAGTCTACCGCATTCATTGACAAAATGTGTTTCTTTGGCTTAAGGCCTTTTTTCTTCCAGTCTTGTTGTTTTTAGTCTTTAGCATTGTGCTTGTAGTATAGTGATTTACCTCATTAAGTTGTTTTGGTGACCATATAGCATTGCTCACTCTGCTTGAGACTATGTACCTTAGCAGGAAATCATGGATACAAGTGTGAAGTTGGCAGTTGTGGTGAAAGTAGTTGGCCGTACTAGATCAAGAGGTCAAGTTACATAGGTTCGAGTGAAGTTTTTGGATGATCAAAACCGACTCATCATGAGGAATGTAAAAGGACTTGCAAGAGAGGGTGATGTCCTTACTCTTTTAGAATTTGAAATGGAAGCAAGAATATTGTGGTGATCTTACTCTTCAGATTATAGATTGGATTTTCTAAATGAATTAGCTTTATAGTGTTTGATTTTATTTTCAATGCAACACATTTGAAAGAGACATGACTATATGTTAATTGAGCACCAACCCATTTAAGATGAATAAAGAAAAAACGATGCTTGTGAAGGCTAACTGATTTTGGGATCATACTTTGCAACTCCATCCCTCTCGGCCTTTCCAGCGTCAAATTCCACATGAGAATATAAGCACAACATTCTGTCATGGGTATGAAGTGTAATCTCCTTCCACCCTCGACGATCATTACAGTTCAGTTTTCTACGCGTGTGGTAAATCAAAGACAAGATTTTATACAGAGCTGCGAGGATAAAATTGATCGTCTTGGGAAATTATTTGGCTACTGCCTCTTCCTTCAAGCATTTGGCAATTTCTCTTCCTCTCGACCTCGTTTTTTCTGTCTTAGGCAGTCTCCTGTCATGTGGTGACGAAGTAATGATCCTTGTGACTGTTCGAAGTGTAGATTGGAATAAATTAATCATAGACATAGACATAAAAATTCAATGGACAGACAAATAGAATCAAAACAGATGGCATGGGCTTCTGTACATTTTCCATCACTATAATAATTTCGATTTGGTAATATGATCCATTAGATTCTCTGGACACTTAATCGATCAGTTTCAAGTACAAAAAATGGCATAGAATTAATTTGTACTGAATGCAAACACATTTGTATTTAATTTCCCCCTTCATTGGAAACGCAATAAGGGGTTGGTTTTAATAACCAATTTGATTTAAGAAAATTGGTTTTAAATAATTAAAAAACAAATCAACTTGAAATGTAAAACCTTTGAAAAATCTCACCCTTTTTTTTGGTCAACCTCAAGTAATAGGTGATCAATAACATATCGAATGCTATATACCATTGTAGGGTGGTAGGTATAATAACTCCTTTAGGTCAAATTTTGTGCTCAAAGGATTTGCATTGATTATTTGAAAATGGGTCCCGAGTCACAATTGTGCTTGTATTTCCCAAAACCAACGTACATAATTCCAAGTACTTGCCTAAGGAACCTAAAGTGGATAACATAGATGATTCACATTGTGATGCACTCATTGGCTCCTCTCACTTTTGAAGATATTACTCCTAGAATCTCCATGGAAACCATTGACCAAGCACCGTATAGGTGGATGATTATCTCGAGAAGCAAAAGGTCATTGGCCTTATTGACTTGAGTACTGGACATAATTTCATTGACACTGTAGCAGCCACACAACTACAATTATTTGTTGATAAACCTTCAACATCATTGTCCTATAGATCCACACCAAAGGATAAAATTGGGAGTGACCTTTTCAATAGGCTTCTACACATTCTATATCATTGTCATTGATATGGTCTTAAGTGGTGAGTGGATCAAAGAATTGGGGACTTATTATTTATCATGCAGAGAATTTCATTTCTTCCAAAAATGATGGTTTGATCTATAAGTCTTATGGAAACTAACAAAGTGGAAATGATAGGAGATGATAAATTCATGTTAGGTTCAGAATCACATATAAGTCATTGAATGGAACCATTGATGTTCTTGACAATACCATCATGATGATTCCAATACTTAAGGGATCTTTTCAGGTGTGTTTTAATTACCTAGTTCTAGCACCTCGGTCCTTAGGAACCAAATTACACCACATTATACAAGTTGGAATGGATGCAACTTCTTGCCATTGATTCAACTTGAAGATCTTATCTGATTTTTTCTATGCTTTGGGGACAAACAAAAGTTGTGGAGTTGTACTGCATTTTTTCACAGTCTCTTTGATATTAAAATATAAAATACCATCCTAAGTATTAATTATGTACCACATTACACGCAATACAAGTGTCAAATGTGCTTGAAAGTAAATTGCATATATATGCCATTGAGGATCAACTTGTGTCACATGAAAGACAAGTGTTAAGAGTGATTGCAAATACATTGCCTATATATGTCGTTGACAACCAACTTGCATTGAATGCATGACATGTGTCAAGTGAGCTTGAAAATGAATTACCTATATATTCCATTGAGGACCAAATGGATGCATCATCACATCTTTATTGATGATTTAGAAATTTCCTTGTAATAATTTACAACTTACACCCAACTTAGTGTTTTGAGCTTGTTCTTGATTTTTTGATTTGGTTATCTACGATAGTGTTTCACTTATGGTCATTTGTGCTTAATTTTGGACATCTTTCAATATGTTTATTGTTTGCAGCTTTCAAATTTTGAAACAAATAGTATGTAACAAACCAAGAATCATAATTTTTTTTCAACCTAAAAACATGTATAGAAAACTTGTAGGAAACATCTTCTAGATGTTTTCAAAATTTTAAAACATAAAGGCCGTTGACATAATGTAAAAGTTGTTTGAATTTTTTCTTTAAATTTTTTGAGCAGGCCAAAAGACTTATAAATTATAAACTCCAATCTAAGAAAATATAACAAGAATTAAGATAAAATCGGATATTTGTAAATATGAATAAATTTTGCATCGTCACGTACCAAACATAGCGGTCTGGCAATGCACACTCTCAACTTTGTCAAGTCGTGCCACCATTCTTCTTCTTTTTGACCTTGGTCTTCCTCTTAAGATTTTTCTTTCTCTCAAACATCTGTTCAACAATATCATGTTTACTTCTACTCCTCTTGCCAATGGATTATGTTAAAACAACCTCTTGACTGCTTTCCAACTTCCCTCCAAGCTCCTTAAATCCATGTTCCTTATCTTGATAGAGGTCTCTCTTCTCTTATTTCAATCCATGTTGTTCCACCAGTATCAACATATCCTATGAAATGCATTGCATCAATGCATCGATAAATCTAATAAGCAAATCTTCAAGTTCTACACTAAAGCTAAAATTCCAACCTAGTCTTACTTATAAAGTAAAAGTTGACCATGACTTAAGAAATAAATTCTAGAGATAGGATGATCCTTCCTTTTTGTTATGAACATAATATATAATAATAAATATAAATGCATTATAATAGTTAATGAATAATTAATGAAGAGACACCTTCCCAATGAAAGGTCATGTCTCTTCA
>CBVK0100352629.1:0-20789 GCA_900067695.1 Picea abies
GAGTGAGTGGGGTAGAGAGAGAGAGGGGAGGAATGAAGGGGTAGAGATATAGGAGAAGAAGGAGACAAGAAGCGAGGGGGGGAGACAATGAATGAGAGAGAGGGAGAGAGAGGTTGGAGAGAGAGAGGAAGATATATGGAGAGAGAGAGCGATGGGGGGCCAGAGGGGGGAGAGAGAGAGGGCGGGTAGAGAATATTGCATGTTAAAAGGAAAACGTGCAGGGGGTAGAGAATATTTCATGTTAACAAGAACACAAACACATTCCTCTTAATAATAATGTGCACACACTTTAGGAACGCTTGCACGTTCCTAAAGTGTGTGTGTGTGTTATTTTTATTTCAATTTTTTTTAGGAACGCACATACATTCTTGTGAACATGCCTACGTGGCTTTCTAATTGGAGGTTTGGGTTTTGCCGAACATGTCACATAATAAACGCTTACATGATCCTAGAAACATGCACACGTTCTTGCGAGTGCGCATTCCTTCTCACCCCATTGCCACTTTATCGTCCACCAACTCCGTTCGCTCACCCTTAAAAAATTCTTTGGTTGAACAAAGAATACTTTTCTTGTTGCTTATATCTCCAATGTTCTCTTCCTTCATTGGCTTTTAATTAGAAACTTCTTCTATATTTCATGTCAGCTAGTTGGTCTAGATTGATGGATAGTTGGTTGTCATTGATGTCAATCATTTGAGAGTGATATTGTAGATTGATGTCAACCCTTAGAGATTGATGTCAACCCTATTGTAGATTGATGTCAACCCTTAGAGATTGATGTCAACCCTTTAGTATGTCCATTAGCACAATCAAGAATCCCCAGAGATGTGGATGAGACCATTGGACAATTGGTTTATCTAGTTGGTTTGGACAATTGAGTGGATGGATGTGATGGGTATAATTGGAGAAGTCTCCAAAGTGGTCCCCTTATGGCGTAGCTATAAGCATGGCACTCACGGGAGGACGCTTTGAATAAGTCTACAAGAAACCCCTAGGTGGTTATGGAACCCAATTTTGGTTGAGGAATAATGTAATAAAGATTAGTGAATTTGTAGGTGAGACTATAATGGAAGGATATTACATGTCATGCAGTTTCCGATGATATGTGGTATGTCACACAGTTCCTCATGGTTGAGGATATATGGCTTAGTAAAGTTGGAGAACCGTCATGAGTTATCTAGAAGCCCCTAGAAGGTCAAATAAGTCAAATTATTATAGAAGCTCCTAGAAGAAGTTGACTAGTCAAAGTGGTTGTTAATCATGGGTTAAGTTGTTGCAATAAGAAAATAATTAAAAATAAATTAGTTGCAACTAGAAGTGGTGAGAATACTATATGTGGATAAAGTGGTTGTAAGTGGAAAAAGTAGTTAGAAGAGGGTTATCTCTAAAAGAAGGGAGTTGGGTAAATCAGTTAGAAGGTAACCCCTAGAGGAAGCTACTTGGAGAGTATAAATAAGAGATCAAGGGTCTCTTATTGTAATCTACTATTGATCATATTGAATATCTATTATTTTGTGAAAGGTTCATTGCAGGGAATCATTGATGCATATGAATTTATGCAAGTCTGAGATAGTAAAGGAGGAGTGACATAGAAATTTTCAGAGTTGCAGAGTTTAAGAAAACCCTAGTTTTTGGAAGCTGTATGCGGGTTGTAGAAGGCCAAGTCACGTATATATGTGGGACACATAAGACCAGGTCACGTACATCCACGGTTTGAAAGAGGATAGGTCACATATATATGAAAATTCCATGAAAACCTGAGTAGATGTTGGTGACAAGTCTCTAAAGTTTGAAAGAAAGTTCAAGGTCATCATTCTATAGGTTCATATCAACTACAAAAGTTTTGGTATGGTTACATGTTTGTTTTGATGCTTAGATGTGCTTATGATATGGTGAATGCTTGAGGCATTCTTGGTGTGATGGTTGTGTTATTTGGACATGGTATATGTTGGATGGTTGGATGAGTGAGCAACACTCTTATGTATGGTACAATATTGATATGGTTCCCATAGTTTGTATCTCTCATCTACTTGTACTTGGTTGAGGGATATCTATGTTGTACGATGATTGTATGATGATGTCTGCATAAGGGACATGCATAGGTTGTTCGAGATGCTTCATTGATGACATGGTCCAAGTCCTTATTCAGGTTGACCAGTTACATGGTACAGGTTGATGTGAGAGAGGCAACAAAGGTCTGAAGGGCTGAAAGTTTTAGAGTTCTAGAAAATTGGAAACCCTAGTTTTTTGAAGGTGTATGTAGGCTGAAAGAGGACAAGTTGCATACATATACGTGCCACATTATAGATGGGTCTCTTACATATGCCTGTTGCAGTATAGACATGTCGCGTACCTATTGAAATATTTTTTTTCTATCTACAACCTGGGTCTTGTACTTGAGGGTTGGATTCCTCACATCTCAGTTGGTGTTGAGATCTGCAAGCTGGATCTTGTATTTGAGAGTTGGTGCTCTCTTGCAGTTGGTGCTCTTTTTTAGTTGGTGTTGATAAACCCCGAAGATTGTAGTCTCATGTAACAACATAATACAAAAATATTACACATATATCAGGTGCTCATTGTGTTCATTGTGATGATGGTTCATAGTTCTTTATTATTAATGAATGTTATTAATATATGTTTACATGCAAGCAACTATTTGTGAATGCAAGTAATGAATGGTGATGTTTGAATTAGTTACTAACTTAAGAAAGAAAGAATTGTGAAAAGAGCCACACACCGATTCACCCCCCCTCTCTAACTTAAGAAAGAAAGAATTGTGAAAAGAGCCACACACCGATTCACCCCCCCTCTCAGTGTGGTCGGTGTGTCCAAAAATTGGTATCAAAGCATGCCTTCACTATAAGCCTTACAAGCTTGAAGGAGATCCATGTGAACACATATGGATAAACATGCAGATGAAGTTCCCTTCTTTGACGATACAAATTAATCGAAATGGAGAATAAAAATGAAAGGGTATTTGAAGTCAAAAGGAGCGGGTGTTTGGGACACAATTGTTGTTGGATCAGCTCCCTCAAAGAATCAGTAAAAAAATACAACTCAAAAGGAAGTAATGAAGAATAATGCAGTGGCATTCAAGACAATCTTAAATGGACTCTTAGGTTTTGTTAAAGAAATAATAGGACAATGTAATTCCGCCAAGGACCTATGGCTGAAGCTAGAGAAGGCATATCAAGACTCAGTCATGCCAAGGACCTATGGCTGAAGCTAGAGAAGGCATATCAAGACTCAGTCATTAGTGAATGTAAAGACTCTCCAAAATATTCTGATTGCAATATTTCTAAATGTGATGATGTTGAATGTTCTCTTGCAAATGAAGAAGAAGATATAGAATAAGTTTGTGTAGAATCAACTAACATTTATCACATATGTGAAGAGGAAGATTTGTTGAAGCTTAAAGATAAAGTTTTAGATGTTTTATAAGAAGCAAAAGATGATCTTGAAAAAGTTACTAAGGAATCCATAGAAAAATACCAAAAGCATACCATGGCACTAAAACAAATGCTCAAGAAACAAGAAGAAAGTGAAAGCATACCATGGCACTAAAACAAATGCTCAAGAAACAAGAAGAAAGTGAAACAACTGAAAAAGGTCATATCTGAACAAAGGACTCAACTAGAAGCAAAAGAAGAATAGATCAAGAGACCAAAGACTGATATAATTAGTCAAGCATAAGAAAAGAAGAAGGTATATGATGAGCTTAGCAAAATCCTTGAAGATCTTAATGAAACAAGAGAAATCAATGTCAATTTGAGGAATCAACTTGAAGAAGCCAAAATGATAGAGGAACTATTGAATAATCAGGTAAATGAAAAGGAAGAATCATGGCATAAGCTGGACGCAAAAGTTTTTGATCTCAGAAGGAAAGAAGAGAAGTAAAAAACTCATATCAATTTTATGAACAAATCAACAATCTTGGATGAAATATTGGATAGTCAAAGATCACCAAATGATAAATCTGGTCTTGGATACAACAAGGAAGCAAGACACTCTAAAGCTAGCACTTCAAAGAAGCATGATGTAGGTACTTCATTTTCAAAGGGTGGAAGAAAAGATGAAAATCAAGCACCTGCAAAAAGCAAGGAAACCTTCAGAAGATTAAAACAAGGAAGACACCAAGAAGCTAGTCCTACACCTCAAAGAAAATTCAGAAGAGAGACACCTTCAAGGTTGACACAAAAGCACAGGTATGAATTTTTTTTTCATGGTCACTGCTTCTCATGTAATGAATATGGTTGCAAAGATTTGGATTGTAGACTTTATGCAACGAAATTTTTTGGAAGATTCAATAACATATTAAGATGTTGGAGATGTAATCTTGTGGGACACATTGCTGCACATTGTCACACCATGAGATGTTACAACTGTAGTGGGTTTGGCCACAACATTGTCACACCATGAGATGTTACAACTGTAGTGGGTTTGGCCACAAATCCCAGGATTGTTGGAATTCAAGAAGACAGTCAACGGGGAATGGTTCATACAATATGACAATAAGAGAAAATGAAACATGGAAGAAAGATAATGTTGAAAGGATGGAAGCTCAAAGAACAAGTACTAAGAAACCAGGACACTCTCACAAGTGGATGAAGAAGACTGAACAACTAGACATGAATGAAGACATAAATAGTGAGGAAAGATTAATATTTTCTGAGGTATACACAGGCTCATGTGGGAACAATTGCGTACATACACGAGGTGACTTATAGAAAGGTCACGTACATACGCGACCTGTCTGAAGAAAATCCATGTACATGAGGTAAAGACTTGAAAAAAGAAGAAGGGGGCGTACAAATGAGTTGCAACATGGTTTTATGGTACAACCCAGATTATTTGAGATCTGATGTGTGTGTTTTAATGGTGTATGATGATGCTATATGGTTTAGTTTTGAAGTATAAGCTTGAAGCATATCATAAGTGCATAGTACAAACCCTAGTGTGTGGATTGAGTAATTTATGTTAGGATATATTGTTGATTATGTTTAGTACTTTCTCAATGATGTTATGGAAATTGGGTTATGAGGAAAATCATGATAATATCTAGAGGAATATCCTTGATCTATTGATGCACATACTTGGTACATGTTTACAAGAACTATTGGTTGTATAATACTTGCTGTAGTGAATGGTTTTGAGGTTGTTGAAGTATATTGTTGGTGCAAGTCTGAGTTTTATTGGTATATATTATGGTGCAATGTGAGAAGATTTTGTTAGTGGTCTAGATATATGATTGGTACATACTTAAGACTTGGTATATTGTATCTTGGTGACATTGAGGACCATGCTTGAGGTATGTGTTTGAGGGTCTTGTTATATGAATTGAGGCATATCATTGGATGTATGAGGCATGTTTATTAAGGTATACTTGTTGAGATACATTGTTGGTACATATATTGGATACATTGGCACATGGTTTATGGTATTTGGTTGAGGAATATCATGAGTGATATGAAACTTGCTTGAGGTACATCGTTGGCATGTTGTATGATTGATGATGTTATTGGTATTGGCAGTATTATTGAACAGTTAATCAGTGTTCTGGTAGAGCAACAACATCCACAACAGAAGAATATTACAATGGTAACATATTGTTCACAGTGATTACATGACACCTTGCAAAGAAGATAGGGCAAGACATACCCACAAGGGGTGTTACTCTTCTTACCATGATTGGTTAGAGTAGGTATAATGTCATACTGAGAAGGGGAGTTAATTCTTTGTCAAAGGGAGAGAGAGTAATCAGAGGCATGTAGATAGGGGGAGCAACCCCAAGGAGAGTTCAGTAAGGGAGAGCAAACCCAAGGAGAGATATCCTTTTCCATTGATGTCAAAGGGGGATATATAGAAACATTGATGAGGAGTATGAGCATGAGTGATTTCATGACGAAGTGTTGCCATAAATGTTTGTGTTTCCATCAATGCCAAAGGGGGATATTGTTAGACAATTGGTCTAGAATGATGGTCAATTGGTTTGGACAGTTGGTTGTCATTGATGTCAACCCTTTGAGAGTGATATTGTAGATTGATTTCAACCCTTAGGGATTGATTTCAAATCTTGAGTAAGTCCGGTAACACATTCCAGAAGCCCCAGAGATGTGGATGAGATCGTTGGATAGTTGGTTTAGCCATTTGGTTTGGACATTTTATTGGATGGATGTGATGGGTATAATTTGAGAAGTCTCCAAAGTGGTACCCTTATGGTGTATCTCTAATCATGGCCCTCACATGAGGATGATTTGAATAAGTCTACAAGAAACCCCTAGGTGTGGTTATGGAACCCAAGTTTGGCTGAGGAATAATGTAATGAAGATCAATGAATTTGCAGGTGAGATTATCATGGATGGATAGTACATGTCGTGCCGTTTTAGTTAATATGTGGTATGGCACAGAGTTCCTCATGGTTGAGGAGATATTTATTAGTAAATTTGGATAACCCTCATGAGTTATCTAGAATCCCTTAGAAGGTCAATAAATCGAATTATTTTAGAAGCTCCTAGAAGAAGTTGACTAGTCAAAGTGGTTGTTAATCATGGGTTAAGTTATTGAAATAAGAAAATAATTAAAAATAAATTAGTTTCAACTAGAAGTGGTGAGAATACTATTTGTGGATAAAGTGGTTGTAAGTGGAAAACATAGTTAGAAGTGGGTTATCCCTAAAAGAAAGAAGTTGGTTAAATCAGTTATAAGGTAACCCCTAGAGGAAGCTACTTGGAGAGTATACATAAGAGATCAAGGGTCTCTTATTGTGATCTACTATTGAACACATTAAATATCTCTTATTTTTTGAAAATTTCATTGCAGGTACTCATTGATACATATGAAGTTATGCAAGTCTGAGATATCAAAGGAGGAGTGGCGAAGAAAGTTTCAGAGTTGCAAATTTTAATAAAAACCTAGTTTTTTGAATCGGTATGCGGGCTGAAGAAGGCCAAGTCACATACATATATGGGCCACATAATGCCAAGTCCCGTACATTCTCGGGCTGAAAGAGGACAGGTCACGTATATATGAAAAGGCCATGAAAACCTAAGTAGATGTTGGTGCTAGGTCTCTAAAGTATGAAAGAAAGTTCAAGGTCATCAATATACATGTTCAGATCAACTACAATAGTTCTGGTATGGTTACATGTTTGTTTTGATGCTTAGATTTGCTTATGATATGGTGAATTCTTGAGGCATTCATGGTGTGATGGTTGTGGTATTTGGACATGGTATACTTTGGATGGTTGGCTGAGTGAGAGACACTCTTATGTATGGTAAAATATTGATACGGTTCCCATAGTTTATATAATTGAGCTACTTGTACTTGGTTGAGGAATATCTATGTTGTATGATGATTGTATGATGATGTATGCATGAGGGACATGCATAGGTTGTTAGAGATGCTTCATTGATGACATGGTACATGTATGTATTCAGGTTGGTCAGTGAAAGGTTACATGTTGATGTGATAGAGGAAAAAAAGGTCTAAAGGGCCGAAAGTTTCGGAGTTCCAGAATATTGGAAACCCTAGTTTTTTGAAGGTGTACGCAGGATGATAGAGGACAAGTCGTGTACATATGCATGTTGCAGTATAGATAAGTCACGTACATATGCGTGATACATTATAGACAGGTCACATATCTGTTGACATATTATTTTCTGTCTACAAGATGGGTCTTGTACTTGAGGTTTGGATTCCTCACATCTCTATTGGTGCTGATATTTGCAAGCTGGGTCTTGTATTTGAGAGTTGGTTCTCTCTTCGAGTTGATGCTCTTTTTTGGTTGCTGCTGATAAACCCAGAAGATTGTAGTCTCATGTAACAACATAATACAAAAAGCTTACACATATATCTGGTTCTCATTGTGTTCATTGTGATGATGGTTCATAGTTCTTTATTATTGATGAATGTTATTGATATATGTTTACATGCAAGAAACTATTTGTGAATGCAAGTAATGAATGATGTTGTTTGAATTAGTTACTAACTAAAGAAAGATAGAATTGTGAAAAGAAACACACATTGATTCACCCCCCCTCTCAGTGTGGTCAATGTGCCCAAAATTTCATAAAATGGTAAGTATTTTTCATCCCATCATAAAAATATATCCTATCATACAACTAAAGTTTGCAAACTAGTTCATGGAAAACATCAATAGCAACAAAATCATGTAATACTTGGTCCTTATAATCTCATAATTAAAAATTCAATAGATGCTATTTATAAATAGTAACCTAATGACATTTTTGCAACCATGACACCCTATATGAACTATGATGGAGTGCATATTTCAATTTAATTTATTCTCACTTATTTGAATACAAATGACAACATTTACTTTGTATTTTACAATTGGTCTATAAAATGTTTTTTCTTTATATGTAAGTTCTCAATCAACTTGCATATTTGGTTCGAGAAACACTCTTCTAAACATGACATTCTTTGGTTTCTCATGTTGAATCTTTGATATGTTATTTCTAATTGCTAAGGATTATTCTTTCGGGTTACATATGTTAAAATTTTCCATGTTTCCTTCATTCTTGTTTTGTGTGCAATGTGTTAAAATTTATAGTAAATATATATCCATATAATAATAGAAAAATATTTTAAAATAATGAATGAAAAATATAAAAATACATTATTATAGAAAAATATTTTAAGATAATGAATTAAAAATATAAGAATAAATTATTATATTTATATTATATACGTAAATTATAAATTACTTAATTTATTTTAGGATAAAAAAAAATGTAATGTATTTAGATATTAAATTTTTAATATATATTATTTTAGATAATAATATTTAACAATAAATCTCTCAACTTTTATGAACAAGTACATTTTTAAACATTTTTTTAGAAACCAACAAAATAAGACTACCCTAGATAGTATGAAAAATATTGCTAGGAAAACTATGGTAGATGCATCTAATGAGTCTCTTAAACCTATTAAAATAAAATAAAAGTGCTAATAAAGATAAATACGAATAATTATGTAAATATAAAGAACATACACCTTTCTAAATTTAAGACTAATTTTTTTTTAGGAAAAACTTAACTTAGAAAGCTAAAGAAACAATATGATTATTGAAATTTTTATATTAAAAATATCCATTAATGCTCCAACATTTTAGATAACATTCAAATTCTTTTTATAACATAATAAGTTTTCACTTTAGAAGTCATTGAGTTTGGGATTAAGTATTTTGGAAAAACAAAATCTAAATACATTAAATGTTACTAGGAAAAAATCTTGAAGAGTGGAGTCTCTATTCTCATCTCTCACATTCATAGTTTTTTCAACTTAGCAATTGAAATGGGTTTCCCTAAACCTTAGAATAAAACCCTTGCTACTCCTATTTTCTAAGTGGCAACAAATATAACCTCTCAAATTGATTAGTTCTTTTTTAAGCCAAGTTATACAAAATTATTTTAGAGAAAAATCTTAGTTTTTTTGTAAGAAAATCATATGAAGAGAGACAAAGACCAAGATGGTTTTTGAAACTATAACTCAACCTTAGGACACCGGATTACTCTAAGGATTATTGCTAAGGAGTATTGAGATCATTATTTCAATCTCTTTTGTTTCTTTATTAACTTCAGAAAAATGTTTGACCGAGTGCTTAGAAATAACCTATAGAAGAGATTAGAAAATCAAAAGGTTCCGTTTAAGTTGAGTGTTGATGTAATAAGTTCATATGAGAAAGTGATTTCTATTTTTAGGAACAATAAGGATTAGTTAAAAAAATCAATTGAAATGTATTGGTAAACAAGGATGACCTTTGTCCTTTACCCTTTTTGCATTTATTGGCATGTTAGAGGTATGATTAGAGAAAGAAAGTTGAATTGGTACTACTTTTGTTGGAATAGTCATCATTCTTTTTATTTACACATGATGTTCTTTTGGCAAAAAGTCATTATGATCTTGATAATCAACATAGAATTCTCAAACATGTTTTGTGCTCAATCTGATGTTAGAAAATACCAATAAAAGGAAAGTTATGATCCTCAAATTTAGAGAAAATCACCTACCCTAATTTTGGTATAAAAATAGCATACGAGAGGAAGTTCTTTAGCATACCTACATCACAAGTTCAATTGCAACTATAATATGAAAATAAGGATTAATGGAGGTTGGGAAACCTATTTTGGTCTTGACAACAATTGTTTAAAAAATATTTTTGGTTCTAGGAAAAAAAATAAAGGCCCGTTTGATACACTTGTTATTCTGGCGATCATATATAGTTGTAAAATTTGGGTGTGAAATTTTTAGAGAAACTTGGAGAATAATTAAGAAAATCGAAAAGTGTTTTATAATTAATGATCTAAAATTTGAAGACAATACACCCTATCCAATCCTTCTATTGAAGGTTATAATTCCATCCATTGAAAGTAAGGATATAATCATATACTTAATGTATAGGAATAGGACAATCACCTTAAATATTGAGAAACTTCTTAATATGCTTCTAGTACCAAGAAATGTTACTCAAAACACAAAATATGGTGGAGTAAATATACCTATTATTATCTTAACCGCTAGAAGATAAATGATGAGGTATTTCATAGAGCATTGATGTTACTAAATGTTCTATCACAACTATATTTAAGAGAAGTTGTAGTGCATTCAACAATTTGAGAATAAGAGAAAGATAAGATGCTATAATAAAATTATAAAATATAATCATGAAGATCAAAATTACCTTTATATTATGGGACATAAAAAAAAAATTAATATAACAACAAATTGTAATGATATTCAAAGTGAAACTTGTGTTATATTATATCTAAAACACTATGGGTGGAAAGATATGTAATTATTTTGAAACAAAGAATGTGGAGGATGCATATTTTTTTCTCTTGGATTCCCCTTCATGCATAGACATTATGTATCATATGCATCATTTTCAAGTCTTTGCAGTGGATCTTTATAACATATTAACTCATGAAAATAAAAAATAATTAGGAAAATTTATTTCTATTTTTTTTAATCATAAAATAATATGGTGAAACATTTTATTTGATTTCATGTTTATTTTTTTAAGGTTTGAAGGACCAAAGTTTGTCTTCAATGGAATAGCCTTATAAAATAAGATTAGATTGTGATTAGAAAATTATGAATAAAAAAACCAAATGCATGGGTTTTCAAACTACTATTTAAATGTGGGTCATTTAGTTACTCTTAGAAGCATAACGGAATCTTGAGATACTAAAATTGAGTCCTTAGTTGTTTCAATGAGTTTAATAAAGTTTTTGATATAATCTTGTAGACAGATTATTTTCTGTCTACAAGATGGGTTTTGTACTTAAGGGTTGGATTCCTCACATCTCAGTTGGTGCTGATATCTGCAAGCTGGGTCTTGTATTTCAGAGTTGGTGCTCTCTTGGAGCTGATGCTATTTTTCATTTACTACTGATAAACCCCGAAGATTGTAGTCTCATGTAACAAGATAATACAAAAAGATTACACATATATCTGGTTCTCATTGTGTTCATTGTGATGATGGTTCATAGTTCTTTATTATTTATGAATGTTTTTGATATTTGTTTACATGAAAGAAACTATTTGTGAATGCAAGTAATGAATAATGATGTTTGAATTGGTTACTAATTAAAGAAAGAAAGAATTGTGAAAAGAGACACATAGTGATTCACCCCCCTCTAAGTGTGGTCGATGTGTCCAACATTTCATAAAATGGTAAGTATTTTTCATCCCATCATGAAAATATATCCTATCATACAACTAAATTATGCAAACTAGTTCATGAAAAACATCTAGCAACAAAATCATGTAAGACTTGGTCCTTATAATCTTGTAATTAAAAACTCAATAGATGTTATTTATAAATAGTAACCTAATGAATACTAACATATTGAACTTTTTGCAACCATGAGACCGTATATGAACTATGATGGGGTATATATTTCAATTTAATTTATTCTCACTTATTTGAATACAAAATTTTCAATTCATCCACAGTCGATAATCAAATGAAAACATTTACTTTCTATTTTACAATTGGTCTATAAAATGTTTTTTCTTTATATGCTTGCATATTTGGTTTGAGAAACATTCTTCTAAACATGACATTCTTTGGTTTCTCATGTTGAATCTTTGATATGTTATTTCTAATTGCTAAGGATTAATCTTTGATATGTTATTTCTAATTGCTAAGGATTATTCTCTAGGGTTACATGTGTTAAAATTTTCCATGTTTCCTTCATTCTTGTTTCATGTGCAATGTGTTCAAATTTATAGTAAAATATATTAGTAGAAAAGTATTTTAAGATAATGAATGAAAAATATAAAAATAAATTATTATAGAAAAGTATTTTAAGATAATGAATGAAAAATATAAAAATAAATTATTATATTTATATTATATATGTAAATTATAAATTACTTAGAATAAAGAAAAAAATAGTGTATTTAGATCTAGTGAATTTTTAATATATATTATTTTCGCTAATAATATTTAAAAATTGTTTGTAAAAATAGAAATTATAAATGTAAACAAGGATGCTCTTTGTCCCTTATCCTTTTTTCATTAATTGGCATGTTAGAGGTGTGATTAGAGAAATAAAGTTGAATTGATACTATTTTTTTTGAAATAATCATCATTTTTCTTATTTACACATGATGTTCTTTTGACAAAAAGTCATTATGATTTTGATAATCAACATAGAATTCTCAAACATGTTTTGTGCTAGATGTGATGTTAGAAAATATCAAGAAAAGGAAAGTTATGATCCCCAAATCTAGAGAACATCACCTACCCTAATTTTGATATAAAAATAACATTTTAGAGGAAGTTCTTTAGTAAAAGTATCTTGGAATTTTCCTACATCATAAACTCAATTGCAACTATAATATGAAAATAAGGATTAATGGAGGTTGGGAAATCCATTTGGGTCTTGACAACAATTGTTAAAAAAATATTTTTAGTTCTAGGAAAAAAATAAAGGCCTCTTTGATACACTTGTTATTTTGGCGATCATATATAGCTGTAAAATTTGTGTGTGGAATTTTTAGAAAAACTTGGAGAATAGTTAAGAAAATCAAAAAGTGTTTTATAATTAATGATCTAAAATTTGAAGAAAATACACCCTATCCAATCCTTCTATTGAAGGTTATTATTCCATCAATTGAAAGTAAAGATATAATCATATACTTAATGTAGAGGAATAGGATAATCACCTTAAATATTGAGAGGCTTGTTAATATGCTTCTAGTACCAAAGAAACGCTACCGAAAACACAAAATATAGTGGAGTAAAGATACCTATTATTATCTTAAACACTAGAAGATAAATGATAAGGTCTTTCATAGAATATTGATGCTACTAAATGGTCTATCACAACTATATTTAAGAGAAGTTGTAGTGTACTCAACAATTCGAGAATAAGAGAAAGATAAGGTGCTATAATGAGATTATAAAATCTAATCATGAAGATCAAAATTAACTTTATATTGTGGGCCATAAAAAAAAAATTAATATAACAACAAATTGTAATGACATTCAAAGTGAAATTTGGTGTTATACTAGATTTAAAACAATATGGGTGGAAGGATATGTGATTATTTTGAAACAAAGAATGTGGAGGATGTCTATTTTTTTCTCTTGCATTTCCCTTCCTACATAAACATTAGGTATCATTTTCAAGTCCTTGAAGTGGATCTTATAACATATTAACTCATGAGAATCAAAGATAGTTAGTAAAACTTATTTCTATTTTTTTAGTCATAAAATAATATGGTGAAACATTTTATTTGATTTCATGTTTATTTTTTTAAGGTTCGACGAAAGTTTGTCTTCAATGAAATGGCCTTATAAAATAAGATTAGAGTATGATTAGAAAATCATGAATAAAAAACGCTAAATGTATGGGTTTTCAAACTACCATTTAAATGTGGTTCATTTAGTTACTCTTAGAAGCATAAATAAATGTTGAGATAATAAAATTGACTCCTTAGTTGTTTCAATGACTTTAATAAAGCTTTTGATACAATTTCTAGAAAAAAACTTTTAGAAGATCTAAAAGTTTCTTTATAGTTGAGAGTTGCAATAATGAGAGTATAAGTTATTTCTAAGCTTAGGAATACTCAGAATATGTGAAAATAAAGTAATAGAAATATAAGGGTTTAATCAATATTTTCCATTTTATTATTGACATGTTAGTAGATATTGATAAGACTAGTTTTTGATTGTCATCCTAGAAAATCACATAATTTCACTTATAACAATAACAAAATAGAGGAAGTTAATTAGTACAAATATTTTTGAGTTGACTAGTCAAAAGTTAAACTATAACTATAGTGTGGATAAACATATTAATGGAAGGTGGAAAAACTATTTTAATCTTTAACACAATTATAAATAACTGTATTTCCGGTTTGTGAGAAAGATAATTCCTCTTTTATACCCTTGCGATTCCACTTATCCTTTATGGTTGTAGAATTTATAGAGAAAAGAACAACTCAACAAATTTAAAATATTTTTATAGTTTGTAATCTTAAAATTAAGACTAATACCCCTTATCCTATAAAAAAATAAAACACTTCTCATAATGTTTTTAGAATTCTAATAAAATTCACTTAATATTTGAAATATACTTATATTTTTTTTTGGGCTAAATCATTAAATCATTTTTCAAAATATTATTAATTTAAAAAATATTTTTAAAATTCTAATAAAATTCACTTAATATTTAAAATACACTTATATTTTTTTTTGAGCTAAATCATTAAATCATTTTTCAAAATATTATTAATTTAAAAAATAAGAAATTATAAAATTATGGGACAAAATAAATTATAATAATATTTTATGTAAAAAATTAAAATGACTAATATATTAATTAAATAATATAACTAATATTTTTATATTGTAATATAAATTTTGAATCCATATTACAAATATGGATTTTTATCATTTATTTTTTTACAATTTTTTTGGCAAACCTAAAAGTGAATCTTAGTCATTATCATAATATGATTTTTTTTTTTTTAAATTTTTTTATTAGAATTTTGTAATAAAAATAAATAAATTTTGATTTTTTTAGTATTAATACTATTACTTTATTTTTTTCTTAAAATGTTAATAATTTAAAGGAAGTTAATTCTTATAAGTATTTTAAAGTTAAAATTTATTACAAAACATATTTTTAATTATATGAATAAAATGAAGCTTTCTATATGGATGCAAAGTTTTGATTTTAAACATTTTTAAATTTTTAAAAAATTAAAGAAATTTAGAAATAATTTATAACTTTTAATTTTAAAATTAAAAACAATATGCTATATCTAATTAAGAGGGACACACAATTTTAGAAAATATTGATGTCATTAAAAACATTATCTTAACAAAACTTAAATAAATGTAACTGTAACTAAGAAATAAAGAATAAGAAAATGTTAAAATACTACAAATCTATGATTAACCCTAACTCTAACATAAAAGATCAAAAATATATTTTCATTATAACTAACTTTAAAAATAAAATTAACCATAAAAAAAAATATCTAATCTATGCCATATTAAAAAAATGGAAAATCAAAAAACATTCACCTAAAATGTCTTGTCTATGCAGATATTAAGTTTCAATTTCAAAATGAGTAGTACTATCAATTTTATAATTGGTTAACTTAAATGAAACCAATAAAACAACAAATTTATATTTGAAAGTTTTTCTCCAATCCTTTCTATTATAAAAACAAAAAATTAACATAAATTAATTAATTTCTTATCAATTTTTTTAATTTTCTTAAATCAAAATTTATCTCTAAATTAAATAAACCTTCAAAATTTTCACATTTTTTTTTCTAAATATTCAGATCTCTGTATATTTTCGGAATGTTCAGAGTTCGGTACGTTCGATCATGTTGCTCTGTAAATATCGTAAATTTTTCTGTACATGTAATGAAGTGTCTCGAATTTGATTATCATGTTCCGATTTTGATTTTGATTTTGATGTTTGGATTAAGAGCATTAGCCAAATCGACATTATAAAAAATGTAATGAAGTGTCTCGAATACAGTAACCTCACATTCCAGCATTTCGTCACCTCAAACGAATCTACTGAGCAATGAGAAGACAAGAAATCGATTGAACAAGAACGTTTACAAATGAATAACGTTCAAGCAGAAGAACACAAAAACAAATCCTCTACTCTCTGAAGATTGAGAGTTCAGTACTTTCGACTGTGTTCTGCTGTAAATCTGGTATTCTTTTTTGCAAAGGTGATCTCTGTTCCAATTTGGATTTGATATTTGAATGAAGAACACTAACCAAATGAACATTACAAAAAATCTGAAGTGTCCCAAAGACAATAATCTCACATTCCATCATTTCGTCACTTCAAACGAATCAACCGACCAATGAGACCACAAGAGGTTGATTGAATAAGATCGTTTACAAATGAATAACGTTCAACCACAGAAAAGCAAAAAACAAATCTTCTATTTTTTTTATATTAGGAGTTCAGTACACAGTACACTCATGGAAGAGATGCGTGCAATACTATCTTATAACGGATAACATAATTCACTGCCGACAAAAAGAAATTACCTATTTTAGATCAAACGTACGGGTGATATTGGGGTAAAGACCACAAGTCATAAGAGAGGTTTGGAGTTTCTGGCTCTAATCGTAGCTGCAGAGCCTGAGAAGTGGAAGCTGCAAAAGAGGACGTGGGATTATTGTTGGTATTGTTGATGTTAAGTAGGTCTTCATGGGCAATTGAATCAACAAAATATGAAGAATATAAATCAGGATTGCCATCAGGGGGAATTGGACCCATATGGTGAACACTGCTGCTGTTGTTTGCTTGATTGGCCATCATTTCATTTGCCTGAGCAGGCAACATGAAGTTCTCTTCCTTTTGTGCATGATGGTGCCGTCGCTGCAGGTTAGATAGGTCAAAATTTCCCACACCCAAAGGAGGATTTGACAATCTGTTCCCTTCGTATAACACATTATATTCGCTTTTAGATGTGGAAGCACTTATACTGTGACCTATCTGATCATTATAATCCCCATATAAATCTGCAACCTGAGAGCCAGATACTGTGATTGCATTCAATGGCATGTCAAAGTTCATAACAGGATTGTTCATCCAATAAGGAGAACGGTTATGACCTAATAAACCAGGATCAAATGCTTCATTGTTAATATTGATCGATAAATTGTTAAGTACTGACGTAGAAGAAGAAACCTGCAAGATAGAAACTCCTTTCTCTGATTCAATAAGAGGCAAGGGAATCGTCGTGATCGATAAATTGTTAAGTACTGACGTAGAAGAAGAAACCTGCAAGATAGAAACTCCTTTCTCTGATTCAATAAGAGGCAAGGGAATCGTCGAGGGAAATAGGTCATGAAACATGAAAGGTGTCATGTGATCTGTAGTCCCCATGGCATGAGAAGCTTTTGATTTAGACTTCCACTGGATCATATCACCCATGCCCTCATAGTAGTTTATAGCATGAGGAGACGCTATACCATGAGGAGCTTGTGTTAATGTACAGGTTCTGAACAGGTCAATTGCATTATCCGGCTTCTGCTTTTTACGTGGAAGATGGACATCATTAGAGCCCATATGGGTATTTGTAGGGTACTGATCTTTGTTGAATTCAGCCGATTTTGTACCTGTCTGATGTGCTGACATGATCCCAGTAGAATCAGAACGTTTTTTCAATGTTTGATGTGTAATTACCTCAGTCTGCTCAGGTTGCAAAGTCTGGGATTCTTGCCGTGATGATCTCGGAGTCATATCACTGTTCTCTGGAGTGCCGGTGTTGCAGTTTGCAGATGTTTCCTTCCTGCTTTCAGGCAGAGGCTTGTGAGTCCTCGGATCTATGCCTTGACTGATAAGCTGTTTACTTAGATGAGTGTTCCAGTAATTTTTTATCTCGTTATCTGTTCGCCCCGGTATACGGCCTGCGATCAGAGACCACCTGCGTGTTCGTTCAAAGAGACAAAATTAGCAATTTCTCTCTACGGTTTTGAAGGAATTTGACTAAGCTGTGCGAATTGTGTGAACATAAACAAGAGGGTTTCGTTGTAATATCAAGACATGCATGCTTTTATACGCTGAACCCTAACATGCAAATACTTGAGATGGAGTAACATGCAAATACATGAGGTGAAATATCAGTCATTGAGAATCTTGTTCAGGTGAAGTAATACAGGGTGAGAATCGTAATTTAGTATTTTATAAACTGAAAAGATATAGGCTGATAAGGAGATATATGGAGGGTTTAAGTTATATGAATACATTTTGAACGACCTATATATATATATGCTGGCTAAAAAATTATATGTAAGGTTTATTTTAAATTGATACATTTTGATGATCACTATACATTCATTTCCAGAGGATTGGGGTGAGGACGAGAATATGTATCTGTGAAAAAAAAAAGTTCATCTCCTCCTTACGTATAAATTAATGAAAAAACTCAAATTGTATTCCAAACAAATCCAATAGATCCAAAGCGTAGTTTTAAAAAATTCTTGTATTGCAAACCCTAAAGTGCCGAAGTGTAATTATATCTATAGATACTTATATCACTGTACTACGAATGTGCCTGTCCATACTTTAATCTGAGAATGTTGTAGTAGAAAGGCACTTAAGGAATAAGCACATAAACGAATAAGGTATCGAAGGCTTCGAACGATGGAAGAAGCCGATCCTTTCGGCTAAGAAACCACTGGATTTTTTTTTTATGAAAGAGTCCATCTCCTTTATATAAGCTCTGAAACTCAAGAGCAACTACCTCTCGGGCACCTAGGTTTTCTAAGACAAAAGAATTCATTCATATGAATCGAAGGCTAGGCCAATATTGGGTGAAATTAATTACCTGTTGCCAAGGAGTCTGTGTAATCTCCAATATTGGGTGAAATTAATTACCTGTTGCCAAGGAGTCTGTGTAATCTGAGAATAAGATCCTCTTCTTCCGGTGAAATGTATCCTCGTTTGACATCTGGTCTTAGATAATTCATCCATCTCAATCTGCAGCTCTTGCCGCACCGCTTCAAACCTGCATGGCTGATATGTAAGTGACAGTACATAATGTTTCTCATAGGAAATATCAATTGCTTTGCTATTTAATTTTGAATTAAAGGCAATTTTTCAATACATATCCGCTGGAAGCCATTACAACATACTCATTAAGATTAAATTAAGATTAAGAGATTTATTCATATCATTATAAGAATTGAACTTGGATAGGAAAAATAACAATCATTCCTCACAACCATTCAAACTATATCCAATTTACAGCGGCATACAAAATATATACATACTCTAAAAACTAAAATTGATACTATGGGTGAACTACCACACTTGTACAAGAAAACATGACAAATATGGCAGGAATGAAATGCGTAAGAATCATTCTCCATAAATGATGACAAATATGGCAGGAATGAAATGCGTAAGAATCATTCTCCATAAATGCAGACCTCTACAATAATGACAAAAAGCATGATCTCCCACTTCTGCAAACCCTACGTTACATCAATCTCATCTTCACAAACTAACTTATCTACAGGAATGATCAAACATCATATCAAGACCGCCATTGTAAAACCTGCCAAATCTGCAACGAGTTACATTCACAAAAGATGCCCTGAGTGCAAATCGTAATACTCACTTGCAAACAGATTCTGATAAATACTCACTTGCAACACAGATTCTGATAAAGAATCTGCATAGTAACCTTAATTCTATGGGTATCATTTTCTAACATGCACTGTCTTGATTTCATTTGGGCGTATTAAGAAATACAATATGAACTTGTTACCTGCTTTTTTGGGTAAAGTCCTCCATCGGCCTTCGCCAAAGGCCTGTATGTATTGGCTGAGGAGCAGGTCTTCCTCTGGAGACCATGGACCTCTGTTGAGTCCGATTTTTGAGCAGCAAGGAGTGCGTACTGCAGTGTTTTTGGCGTTCTCCTGCATGGTATAATTCAATATGGCTTATTGTTTTTGGCGTTCTCCTGCATGGTATAATTCAATATGGCTTATTCCCTTCCACTGCACCGATTGTGCTCTGTCTTTGCTCTATCCACCCAACAACAACTCTAATCAATGAAAACGAATTTCGCTAAGAATGGCAGGTGAATTTGGAACAATATGAGATGATACATACATATATATGGGAGTACATAAAATACACTTTATCTCTTAACAAAATAGAGATAAACTCGCACCTTCTAGTCTACGAGCTGCGGGTCATGGCTCCTGACAATATCCACACGACAACAAACATTCAACCCATCCTTAGAATGTTGCGACGCGGATATTTTAGTACTGCCCTAACTTTTCTTTTTAACAATACGACTAAAATACTCGAACTCGTGCATTACGAATTCAATACAGATGAGTAAACTGTTTGAGAGCTATACAGTCGTTGGATAAGAACGACAGAGGAAGGGCTTACGCAACCTGAATCGGCCTGGGCTGTAAACTATTCTGAGCTCATTTATGACACATGTGTTGTACAACTTGTTGGAAAGGATCTGATGGGCTGCGTACACGCTTATCCAGAAAGAAAAGTATTTTTTTCGATCATTTCATTCCGTTGGAGGCGGTGATGATTTCATAAAAGTTCGTCCCACTGCTTTGCTCTATGATTATGCACACAGTGGCCATTGCGGAACGTAATATTTCTACATGTGTTCTTCTGGGAAATAATGACATTCGTTATTAAAATCTTTAATGATATTTGTGAAAGCAACCTCCAAAAAGCAGTAGGGTTTCTAATCTCTTCCTTCCGAACATATACATA
>CBVK0100352630.1:0-20784 GCA_900067695.1 Picea abies
TCCTTTGAATATTTATATGTGAATACTTACTTACCTTTGACATCAATGACAACAATGTATTCAACAATCTCCCCATTTATCATTGATGACAACCCTCTACTAAAAAACACCTAATCTTCCAGAAATAGAAAGGATTCTCCCTTGTTTGCAAATCTCTCCCTATATGTAATTCTCCTCTCCCTGTGTGAAACTCTTCCTCTGTTTGTAATTTTCCCCCTTTGACATCAATGGAAAATGTATGCTCCCCCTGAGATATGTTTATTTACTGATGAGATGATAGGGATATCACTCCCATCTTCTCTGTGAGATTTGTAGATGTTTCTCTGGGAAGGGGTTTGGTAAAAATATCTATAACGTCTTCCTTGGTAGCAATGTATTCCAACTTGACACTATGTTTGTTTACCCATTCTCTTAGGAAGTGGTACTTGATAGAAATAGTCTTCGTCTTTTTCTACATTGTTCCTTTTGTTGTGTTTCTCCCCCTTAGATTGTACTTTATCTTGTAGTTTTTTGAAGTAACTCCCCGTGTGAATGTACTATCCTTTATTGTTGTAATTTCCAAGTCTTCTCTATTTTACCATCACTCTCTTGAACTTCTCATTTTTCCACGTATTAAAAAAAACTGCCAAAGACTTGCTAGATGTTTCACTATCACAATACTATTAGCAAGGTATAAAATTGAAACTTTGGAAACTTTCTTTATTGAATCCCTTTTGGTATTAATAAATCCTTAGTTAAAATACATGCTATTTTAAGGAATTTTTCTTATCGATATCAACCTTTTGATCTATGGTATTGTATGGATCAGCCTCACCCAACACATTGCTAGTTGTATAATCCATCTTCTTTTCTAATTTTCTTCTTTATTGTACCATATCTTGCAAAAACAATTAATGAATAATTCACAAGATTTGCATAAAATGAATTTAATGAAATGTATGTTGTCCATTATAGGTGGAATTAATGTATAGGTCCACAAATGTGGATGATACCACTATGCTCAATGCCCATTCTTTGGGTTGGCATTTTTTATTTTGCATGCCTCGGAAGCCAACCTTCATGGGAAGTGCACCATCAAACAATCCAAGCATGCCTATATAGTGAAAGAGATGGGCAACTACGCTCCATAAGTAAATTTTGCTTATTCATTGGCATTCATAAAAAAATAAAATTATGGAATGCCACAGGATGAAGTACATTTTTTTCAATCTATGGATAATCTATTCAGTGACAATGTTCTTCTATGCACTCTTGCCAACTTTTTGTCTATCAAGTGGTAAACAGTTCTTCCCTAGGGTAATCTTTGTCAATGAATTCAACTCTAACAACATATGATTTTCATTCCTTACCGATTTATATGATCTCAAAATGCATGAATTATTGATCTTATTGTAGATTTTAATGCCTCGGTTTGCAATTACAATTGCAATGTTTGTTTCCAGTGATGGATTCAAGCTATGGGAATTTCTTGGTAATGGTATTTCTACGAAAGAAGGGTGGAATAACCAAAAGAGGGAAGGAAACACTTTCTTTGAGCATTTCGTTTCAAGTTTTCAAACCGAGTGACTAGTTGACCTCTTACAATAGTCACAACTCCTATTGGTGCAAATCCCAAAGCCATTTTAGTGCTCAAGAAATCTTTTACTTCACCCAATCAAAAGATATGCCCAAATCATATGCCTAAATTGTAATTTCAAAAAGACTTGGCATGGAAAGGTGAAGGTGACAACAATCACAATGAGAGCATTAAGTAAATGTACCAAGTGATGCATTAAATGAAAGAATATTGAGATTTGGGGAAAAAAATCAAAACACATTAAACATTTGTCTCAAAGTAAAAACAAAGTCCAACAATACAATCTCAATTATGGTAGGCATTTAAAAGTTGAGAAATCCATCAATTTTGAGAAATACATTATTAAATTACATAATTTTTTTATGAAAAATATCAACAATTACATAGAATTCTTAATTTTATTTGACAAGAAAATTTATCCATCAAATTCCATTCCTAATTTCCATTAATGATGTATTACTAAAAATATTTAATGAAAACATTAATAAACCAATATAATTTTAAAATGAGTAACATGTTACCCAAGTTCTCTACCCTAACTTTCTAATTAAACATGAAACTCACTTAAATAAAATTAGTCAACGAATCAATCATCTTACTTTTTTATTTTAATGAAATTAAACTACATTATCCAGATAAAGTTTTATTACAATATAACAAGTCTCTATAGCCAAAACTAATTCCTAAAAATGATTTAAGAATTGCATATGATTAAAACATTATAACTAAAAACTTATAAAATAACGTTAATTTTATTAACCAATCAAATTTATGTACATTAAGTACAATGTTTGAAATGGTTTAATAAAAATTTCTAATTCATATAATTCTAGGGTAGTGACAAGTATTTTTGGACTTTATGGATGATTTTTTTGACAATTTTTTTATGTTCACAATAAAGTCTTACACAAAATTTAAAATGATCAATCTTATAAAAGCTATGTTGTAACACAAACTCTCAATGGAAGATGGATAGTAATTTTATATCAAATTTGTAATTAAGAAATTTTAATGTTTAAAATAATGTTATAAATAATTTTAAAATATAAATTTCATAAAAATGATGATATATAAAAACATGTCCTTGTTATATTTTGAAAAATAATTTTAAAATATAAATTTCATAAAAATATGATATATAAAAACATATACTTGTTATATTTTCAAAAATATCTTTCAAAAATAATTTTAAAAACTTAATAAAATAAAAAATGATATTTAATGATATTATTCATTAAATATATAATTTATTTATGCTTTAATAAAACTAACTTTATTTTGAATGATAAAGAAATATTACAATCATATAAATTACTTTGCATGTATTTAATATAAAACGAAAAAAAAATTACATTATTATTATCCACAAAACATATAATTTAAAAATTTATTAGGTTTAAATAAAAGTAATCTTAATTTTAATAATAATCAAAGAAAAATTACCATCATACTAATTGCTTCAATATTTATATATTTAATAGTTATAATTGTTCAAAAATACATTTAAAAAGGTCATTTATCTCACATATCTCATATATGGAGAGTTTGAATTCGATGAAATTAAAAATAATTTAAATATTTTATCATCAGTAAGTATATATATATATATTATCCCATAAAAGTTTAACATGCAAATATTAGACTGATAAATACAATAATCTTATAATTTGAAATTTAAACAAAACTTACCTTAATATTAATAATATATGTTAAAAGTCATTTAAAAAAACAACCATGGTATAACCTAGTGCACCTTGTTCTGTATACGACCTAAGATTTACAATGCCGGGTGCTTGCAACCCTTATTTTAAGATTAATGACCATCTCCTAAATACATCGAAGAGAACTTGCACAAGCTATTCAAAATGTGTGTAGCACATTCGTCAATCCGTGTCCATTATTCCCTAATGCTACTTGCAACACCTTCACCCTGCAGCACGAAAAGACATAAATTTTAGGTCAAATAAGACATAAGTAATCTCTCCACAACCAGTATTAGAAGGCAAACAACACGTCCTTCCGGCAATTAAGTACATCAAATCACTGTTACCTTCATCTACTTGTGGAGATAGCAACACCAAAAACGTCGTTTAGAGGCGTGGTGGAAACTAGAGAAGCCCAAAGCAGCTCCAGAACCTAATAAAGATAGAATTATTATCGCCTTCCCATTAACAGCATTATGAACACAAATTAACTATAACGAGTATGGTATATCCTTACCTCATTGGGACCGACACTCACATTTCGCTCTGCCAAATCCGCTAAATCTTTGACATCGAGCTTATTCAGCAGGTTAATGCTAGTGATGGTTGAGGAGGGAGAGATCTCCAAGTGATCACTGATTATGAAGGTAACCGTCTCCTTCACATATCCTCCACCGCTGCTTCCTGCCCTATTAGTGTTATCTCCATTGGAGGGGTTCTGCAATTGCACCTCAAAGATCATAGTTTGGCCGCAGGCACAGTGGCCACCAATCTGAGTGGTCACATAGTGGGTACTGATCCGACGAGGACCGCAAAGGTAATTTGAATGCTCGGCACCGCAAACGTAATAAACAGTGGGAGCCGACTGTCTTCTAAGGATGTCATTAGAATGGGTAGACATAACATTTGGCTCCAGTAAATGGGATTTCTCGGCATTCATAAACACAGTCTGAAGCTTGTCTACGCTGTTGTAAAGGTTCGTGAGGCAACCGATTTTCTTTGCTGGATTGAACGCTGAAAGAAATTTGATTACAGAACCGGTTGGCAACGTGAGAAAGCTGAAGAGAAGATCTACAAAATCCTTTCCTGCTTCTGCATACAATATCTTCCGATTTTTCTCGTTGACCAGAAGCCTTATATTCATGCAACTAACAGTCTTACTCGCCATCCTGATCACTTCACAAGTTCAAAGGAAAACGTGAGATAACATAGTAGAACTAATGTCAATAAGAGGAAATTGTCGTCGATTTAAAGGCGAAGACGGTGACACACCACCAAAAATTAGGACATTTTACTCGAGCGTCAAGTACTTTGTGACTGATACGATCAACTATCAATTTAGATTTTGCTTACGACCACAGATTTTCCAATTTCATAACACTCGTGGCGTGCATACGTTGACGGCCATTTTTTAGTACGTAAAGTAATCCACATACCGAAACCTGGCCGTTCGCTACTGTACCACGTGTGGACTGTCTGTTTTGGTAATGCTTTTAATACTCTTCCACGCTGCTCAATTTTCCACAAATTAATTAGAATGGCTTTTAATTTAATTGAGGCTGCATACAAAGCTCATCCCACAAATGCAACTATCTGAGAAAGATATGGAAGCACATCTGATGCGCTCTACATGTCCTTGCAGTCATACCAACGAACTATATAATTTGAAATCAATGCTCTTCCTCTGTTAGTTCGATCGATAAGGAGGTTGAGAATCCATACTAGAATGTACGAAGTTGTGGATGAAAATGCATATGGATGGAAAGAACCCAACCGATCAATCAACCCACTCACCTACATAATTTATGAGGGCGTTTTTCTTCAGGATTGTACACTTGTCACCCCCATATGCCAGGAATGCCACCAGCATCTAAAATTATTCATTATTGATTATTCTATCGTTGCAATTTTGCATTATTCATATAAAGAAACAATTAGTGCTTCTAGTTAATCAAGTGGTTCAACTCCTACTGATTCACTGACTAATTGGTTAAAATGGCTCAATTTTTATTGCTGCAACTAGTGCTTCTCTCTCCACCCTTGTCTGTGTCTTTGTGCTTCTCTCTCCACCCCCCTTGTCTGTGTCTTTGTGCTTCTCTCTCCACCCTTGTCTGTGTCTTTGCTTGTACTGCTACTTGTCTGTGTCTTTACTTCTATTGCTTCTGATTTTGTTATTGAAACTTGCTTTCTTGTTGAAATTGTAAAACTACTGAGTGAACTAGATCAATTATTGGTTCTGCTTTTGCTCCTTTGTTAAAGAAAGTTTGGCACGCACTCAGTGACTTACCAAAAACCTTCACTCACTCTGTGTGCCTTATCACAGAACCTGACTAACTCCCTACCTTTTCGGCAGGGACTTGCCGCTATGCATCTCAAACATTCACTCACTTTGTGTGTCTTATCACAGAACCTTACTAACTAAGTGTTTTCTCCCTTCCCTTTCTTCTCTAATAGAAAATACAATGACAGGATATGAGCTAATGAGCCGAAGCTCATATCCTATCATTATATTTTTTATTTGCGCACATTGCCAAAGTTTATTAATATTAAGCATTTGTGTATTAACAAGTTTCTGTCTTATTTTTGAGTTTATATGCTAAGCATAAGATTGTGTTATTCCACATTTATAAATAAATCCATTAAGTGTGTATTCACAGCATGCAACAGATTTGATTGTGTTATTCCACATTCATAAATAAATCCATTAAGTGTGTGTATTCACAGCATGCAACAAATTTGAGAACTCTGTTGTGTAGCATGTTTGGTGCATAGTATTTGAAACTGCGTTGAACAGAGTAGACTATGTGCACAAATCTTTCCTTCAATATACACATGTATTATAAATTTATAATTAATGTTATGTAGCGAAATGGAAATTGATAGGTATCCACAACTTATGGTTGCCAATATCTAGCTTGTTCCTTAGCGTTGAATGTTGCGTCAGGTGGATTATAGGCCATGGGATTTGAATTTCTTTTAAATCAGATGACCAATATTAAAACTGCCCCAACATTCAATACTGCTTAGCAAGCTAGATATTGCTCTCCCACAACTTACTGATAGTCAATCCTAATCACTCACTATGGTAGGTCCCCACTTTTGTATAGATTCAGTAAACGTTCAAAGTTGGAGGAATAGAACCCACAGTCACGATTATGATATCCTCAACCCTCTTGTCCATACAATGGTGTTAATTACACTGGCATAAAACCTAACAATATTTACATTATAAGAAAATGTATATAAAAAAAATAGTATCCTTCTCATCCTCAATGTGGAGCCGATTGGGCGTTTCCTGGGCAGTGTGCGGAGCACATGTGATAACAATACATTTACTACTACCAGGGAGCAACAACGAGTTAGAGATCTATGTTCGTATTGTTGTATTCCACCTTTCACTTTCCATGCATTTTAGGACCCCTCGCATCCACCATTATCACGTGCATTCCACCTTCTAGTTGCCGTCACATTTTAGGACCGTAGCATTCCAGAAACGTCTGTCCACACTTGTGATCTCTTAGTAATTTTGTAATCATGCAATTCTCAACTTAGTAATTTTGTAATCATGTTATGTAAAAGTGAAATGAAAAAATAAGAATGATGAACTTCAATTATTTACCATTAAATCAGATTTTGAATTAAAAAATCCATTAATTCCAATGGGGGGACGCCTATGTAATTAATGAAGGACAACAATGTTTGAACTAAAATTTTCAATAGAGAGTAGGTTAATGCCTTGGCCGATGAACTTTTCCAAATTTTTTTAATGTGCCAATAATGTAGAGTATCATTAATTCTTTGGATATAATATAGTTATTATTATTATTTAAAATAAATTTAATTTATGATTTTTTAAAATGTACTTAATGGATTTTTTTTTTTTCTAATTGTAAGGTTAGGTAAGATTAGGTAAACATAGTCAACTTTTTTTTCCATCTAATAATCATGAATAAAACAAAAATGCACTAGTAATTACAAATAAGTTTCTTGTTGGCTAATTATAAAGTCATGATATCACTATCTTTTATATTTTAAATTTCCATATCCTCCTTATTAATACGAGTGTAACCTTGTTCAAACTTAGAATCCTTAGATTTTGTAATACATATATGTAATTACTCTCAAATAAACAAAACAATTGTGCAAAGGGATGTAACCACATCAATGCTGGATGGATTTGGTATTTCTAAAAATCGTGAATTAGATTTATATATTATATCTCGATGAGAGTTGGAAATGATAAATTTAAGTCCATTTCAATAAAATTTGAATATTAAATTTTTATATTTATAAAAATATTCTTTTTTAAACAACATATAATTTATCAAATAATAATACAAATAAATAACAATCAAAATTTTAATATTTATGAAAAAGGTATTTTTTAAAGAAACATATAATTTATCAAATAATAATACAAATAAATAATAACCATAATGATTTATAAGAAAAATGCAGTAAATGTATTTGAAAAAAAGTTCGTTGTTTAGGAAATGGAAAAAAAAGTTTATCTACTCAGTGTATCCAAGTTTTTTGAAAACACTCCATCAATTTGTGTACATATCTTATCCCCTTTAAATTTCTAGTCATTACTATATATTAATTATTATTATTTTTAATAATTTATGGATTATGTATATGTAAATATAATATTAAAATTTTAAATCTATTATAAATTTATAAATCTATTAATATCTAATTTAAAAAAAAAAAATTGAAATAACATATCATAAACACAGTAGATAACATATACACAACTTTCCATTTCAACAATGACCATACAAATTTTACATCATTTAGTTAATCCCCGCTAAATGTAACAAATTACATGTTGACTAGACATTGAGAAATTTTATCATTGACAGATATCTCTCTAGAGTATATAGCTTGAGATACAACGATAAAGTAAATTACAAATTCTTAATGAATTCACATATTGAAAATTCTTAAGAAATTTATACATAAATAATAATAATAAACACATTATTACTCATTTTTTAATTATACACCCATCACCAATTTACATTTATACAAGAAAAATTAAACAAAAGAAAAATTAAACAAATTACAGATTTGTCAACGTATTTTTGTTTGGTTTCATTTTTATTAAATTGTAAGATTCACAGAAAATTATACTCAATAATATATAATTAAAATACGGTTCATCCTATACTGAAGTTAATCCTAATTTCAATAATAAAACGAAATGTCTCGTGGTTTAAATCCAATGAGCCTTGTTCTTCTGCACAAAGTTAACTTTCATATTACTTTAAAGGTAATACTTTTAGACGTTAGATTACTTTTAAAAAAACAAAAAAACATAAGATCCGATGTCATGTTACCTAGATGCGGTGATCACAGAACTCGAAATTTAAACAGAGCATCTTCTAAACGTCCATTGAGGAGTGGAAGGAAAGGTAGTATGTTCATGATTCTATATAATGTAGGAATTGGATTAATTCATGAATAATATAACTAATATGAGATCGAATGTTCATCACCTTCGTTTTATAATTCGATATAATGTAGCGATGTATTGACACTATGTTTAATATTAGCTCGAAGAAAAAGGAAACATAAGAGTTTGTAGAGCTTTTTAGTCCATAACTTTTCACTTTGTAGTTTCTTCATTTTTAATCACTTTGTATTTTTTTTATTTTTAAACTTTTTACTTAAAACTTTGAAGTTTTTTAATTTTTAAATTTTAAAAATTGGTTTGAAACAAAGAAATTATAAAACACTTTAATAATATTATTTTTTTAAAGCACTAAATATTTTGAGTTTTTTTTTTTTTTTTGAGATAGCACTAAATATTTTGAGTTTTTTTTTTTTTTTTGAGATATTTGTTCTAAATTAGGTTAGAAATTGTTGTATTTGTAGATTTGAGTGGTTAATTATGTGTACTCAAAGTGTTCTAGGAGTTTTTCAATAGACTAAATCCATTTATACATTCAAAAATGTAATTTAAATAATAGAAAATTGTAATTTAGTACAAATTTATATCTGGATTCGAATTCCAATAAAAAGGAAAAAAATAAAACATTTAAACAACCCATTTTTTAAAAATATAAAAAATAGATGAAACAAATAAATATTTAAAACAAAATTTAGGAAATAAACTATAAAACCAATATCTATGTATACACAACATAACAATTAATAAATAAAATAAAATAAAAACAAATTTATCTTATTGACAAAAAAAATTAAAGAATAAATAAAGGGTTTGTCATCAAATTTGCATCAAACAAATATTATACCCTACCTATGTAGATTTGAACATGTAGTTGGAAACATATCAACATATAAAAACATTTGCATGTGTTAAAATTAGAACTAACAAAAAAAAAATCATCAAATTTATATCAAATAAATACTTTATAATTTAATAAAAATTAATTAATTAAACATCCCACAATAATAAATTAAAGTTTTCATGAACACATAAAAAGTTTATATAAATTAATAAAATTATATTAACTAAACACCCACTCTAATATATTTTATTTTTCATATAAAAAAAATATTAACATTAATTCCCCATTAAAGTTTTCATGAACACATAAAAGTTTATATAAATTAATAAAATTATATTAGCTAAACACCCACTCTAATATATTTTATTTTTCATATTAAAAAAAAATATTAACATTAATTCCCCTTTAGTTTTTATCAATGAAAAGCACGTTTAGTTCCGCTTAGTTTTTTTTCCATAAAATCACAATGTATTTTTATCCATAAAAATACAAAGTAGAGGAGTAGATAGGTATCAATCTTAAGTCCTTGGTTTTTTATTCATCAAAGAGTAACAACATCCTTGAAAGAGTGTGGCGTGGGTGTAATCTGTGAATTCAACCGGAGAAAACACTTACAAAATGTATGATAAGTCATATGTAAGCCTAGATGGGTTGGGATGTGGAGAGGTCCTAAGGAATGAAGATATAGCCAAAGAGCTATTTTTGGACTAGAGAAGACATTTTTGGATTAGAGAAGTATTTTTATATGTTTATAAGGTTTGGTTAAGAAGACATTTTTGGATTAAAGAAATATTTTTATAAGGTTTGATTAATAAGACATTTTTGGACTAAAGGAAGTATTTTATAAGGTTTGGTTAAGAGAAAAGGAGGATGGACGTTCATTAAAACTCCTCCACCTAAATTAAGGGTGGATAGCGTTAGCCAAAAGAGTTCAATCATTGAAAGTCTAGGAATAATGTGGAAAACCTAACACCCTAATTAAGAGTGGATAGGGTAGCCTTAGCCCAAGGATTTCAGTCATTGAAAATATATAGAAATAAGGTGGAAAACCTAGCACCCTATTTAGTGTGGCCTTCCTTGTTTTGATTGTGCATTTGGATAATTTTATACATAAATTATAAGTCAAACACATAATCCAGTACTTAAAGTTAATAGTGACAAACTATACATATGATAATGAAATGTGGGGTTTTAAATCAATGTTGTCATAGTTAATGACAAGCTAGTTGAATATGGCTCTACATACAAGTTTATGTATCCAAGTTCACCTACATGAGCTAGTCGTCTAAAGGACTCGCCTTTTTGAGATTGAGTATATGGTAGGGTTTTAATATAATTTCATTCTTAACTCAATGTCTAAATGCTCAAAACAAATTTATTATGCAAACTAATTTTAATTTGAACGAATCTATGCTATATGCGCGTGAATTTGGAGGAGACAAGGAATTCACAAGTCATATTGTAATATTGGTGTCTAAATGCATATGATACATTATCATATGTAAAAGTTTTGTGAAGATGTTTGTGTTTTCAGATTATACATTATTTTTAAATTAAATTGAAATTAATAGCCAAATATATTAATATAAAAACATGTTTATTAATAATAATAATGATAGTTATTATTATTTATTAAAATCAAATTTTGGGTTTAAAATTTTTAATATCACTTAATTAGAAATGTTATTGTTTAGGGTTGTTTTATATTTTTATAAGAACTATAAATTCATAAATATTTTTTAAAATGTTTGATATTTTATAATAGATACTAGTAGTTGATCTACAACTTGAGTGTATATAATGATTAAGAATATTTTTTTCCATCTAAGAGGTTACAAGTTCAAATCTCGAGGGGGTAGGGTATGTACACCTCCATAGAATTTAGTAGTCAAATTGTTGCATAAAGTGGGTTTCTTGTCTCACAAACAAGGGGGCCTGTATACCAATTTAGTGGAATCACTATGTGGAGAGGCTACCTTGTCTCACAAACAAAGGGGTCTCATACACCAATTTGATGTCTAGCTTAACCATGACTTATTATCTCCTTAAAATTCTCTATTAATATAGAGATTATAACTTAGTTTAATTTGAATATTTTTTTTTCTAACAATAACTAGGAAATATTGTATTAATAAAAACTAAAGCAAAGCTCAAAGAAAAAAAATACATCAAAAGGATAACTAAAATTCTTTATTTTATAGACTCATGGAGGGTTACAAGTCAACCTCAAAAGTGTGGGCCTATAATATTTTAAATACAAAATGTTTCTATCAAAATGAAAATTGTATATTCTCTAGTAATTACCTTGATATAATATAAATTTAAAAAAAAAAAAGTACAGATGACTAAAAAGTACAAAAATATAGTGTTGTCAATCTTCATGATCAATTGAATATAGTGTTGTCAACCTTCAGGATCTATTGAATTGTCTGCCATCTTTGTTGAGGTTTTTCTTTTGTGAATTTAAAAGAGGAGATGACTAAGAATAAGGTAGAGGCAATCAAGACCCATGTATCCTAGAAGCATTATCCATATGAAGTCAATGTTGGGAAGATGTTCCAATAGATTTTAGATTTTATTACAGGTTTACACAAGTCCAAAAGAAAGAATGTAATCATGGTATTGGTGGATCAACTCACAAACTATGCCCATTTTTCTCTATTTCTCAGCCTTTTAGAGAAATTATAGTAGCCGCAACATTCATGAAACAATTCAAAAGATATATGGAATCCCAAAGAATATTGTACGTGATAGAGATCCAATTTTCACTGGTAATTCTTGAACTGAGTTATTTTCTTATTTGGATACTCAACTGACTCATAGCTAATATTACCATCCCTAATTCAATGCACACAAACTAATATTGTGAGTAACTGTCTAGAAGGGTATCTTCATTGCTATGCATTTGATAAACATGCACCATGGGTTAAATGATTTCCTTTTGTAGAATGGTGGTACAACACATCCTTAAATACTTGATAAAAGAATGTTCCCATTTATATGACACTTTATGGCTATTACCCTCTATCCATCACATCGCCCCTAAGAGGGAAAGCAGATGTTCAAGCAATGGAGGACCACATAGACAACAAGAGGTTCTCCAACTATTGAAAGACAACTTAGCTATAGCACAAAATAGGATGAAATGACAAGGAGGCCAACATCACAGTGAAATAAATTTTAAGTGGGGGATTGAGTATTTTTTAGGCTACAACCATACAAAGAGATGTCCTTCAAGTAACAAAAGAATGAAAATAAATTAGTTCCCAAGTAATATGGTCCCTATAAGGTGTTGCAGAGAATTGTAAGTATGGATTACAAATTGGAGTTTCCTCCATATTCACATGTACATATAGTATTCCATGTTTCTTCCTTAAAGAAGGTAATTGGTCACAAGATCCTAGTTTAGACTATTTTATTAGAGATTGATGATGAGGAGAAAAATGTATTAGAACCAGAAACAATCCTTGAAACAAGGATACAAACATTTCAATATCAAGCAATTATTGAGTACTTCGTCGAGAGAAAGAACCTACCAATAGAAGAGGTGACATATGAAGATGAGTTACTCATGTATAAAAATCCATAACTAATAAAATGTTGAGGGAAACACTTGTTTGAAGGGGAGGGGCATGTTAATCCCTAAATATTGAGTTAATTCATTTCTATTGTTATAATATTATTTTCCTTATTGGTCTGCTAAACCTTTTAACTATAATTGTACACCCATCTTGTCCTTATTAGTCGGCTAAACCATTTAATTCACCCATCTTGTCCTTATTAGTCGGCTAAACCATTTAATTATAATTGTACCATTTACTTCGTATATATACCAAGAAAACACAGTTTTAATGAGGATCTTGTTAATTGTTTTGTAAGAAAAGTTTTCTCCCTCAAAAAGGCTTCTCATTCATTCTTCTATCTATTTTTCAAAACATAAAGTTACTCATCTTTTTATTTTTATGCTATTTAAATGTTTATTGTATAAAACAAATCCTATATATGTTTTAATGCTCAAGTAAAACTTCACTTCGTGGAATCATAATATATGCTCACTTGTATAGATATAGAATTCTAGTTTCAATAGGACGTTGGCACGAAGAGGAGGTTGCGATAGAAATTAGAGCCAAAGCAATAAAATAAAACTTCAAGCAAATGTACCAAGCGACACATACTTGAAACATTTCCCAAATTAAGAGCAATTTTTGGTAAAGAACATCAAAATACTTGAAACATTTCCCAAACTAAGAGCATTTTTTGGTAATATCTTCTCAATTGATGATGTTCCACCATTTAGAAAAACTAAGAAATTAATGTGGAAAAATTACAATGCATTGAAAAAAAAAAGTTAATAATTTTTTAAAACACTTAAATCAATCTACATAGATTACTAAGAGTCCCTACCTATGTATTAGCGATTGTAAAATTACTTGTATTGTAAATGTTTCAGCAGTTATGGCAACTCCGGTCAATAATAATAAATAGATTGGTTTTGTAGATTATCCCTTTTTTCCAATATATCTTTAGCTATGGTCACATGCTTTGTGTTTAGTTGTCTTCATAATTTATAGAATTCTATGTATTCTAATATAATAATCTGGTAAGTCCGGTTGGTTAAAGACTTTCCCTTTTTGTTTTGTTTTTTCAAAAGTTCAACATCAATGTTGATATCATATTCCTCGTAATATTTGTTTACATCTACTTCATCTCTTTAGCTGTATTCATGTTAAATAAATGTTTTCCTATGTTTCAATATCGTCTATTGCATTTTTAAAATAACCCCATGTTGTACTTCCTTCATACGTAAACTTTTCTTCATTGTATTCTCTCAATTGTTTGAATATGAGGTATGCACTTTTCCAACTTGAGTTGTACTTCCTTCATACATTTATTCATGTTAAATAAATGTTTTCCTATGTTTCAATATCATCTATTGCATTTTAAAAATAACCCCATGTTGTACTTCCTTCATACATAAACTTTTGTTCATTGTATTCTATCCATGTTGTACTTCCTTCATACATAAACTTTTGTTCATTGTATTCTATCA
This sequence comes from Picea abies, assembly GCA_900067695.1. NCBI lineage: Eukaryota > Viridiplantae > Streptophyta > Pinopsida > Pinales > Pinaceae > Picea > Picea abies. Next base: position 14,587 of record CBVK0100352630.1, read on the forward strand.
ATTGTTTGAATATGAGGTATGCATTTTTCCAACTTGAGTTGTACTTCGTTCATACATAAACTTTTCTTCATTGTATTCTATCAATTGTTTGAATATGAGGTATGGATTTTTCCAACTTGAGTTGTACTTCATACATAAACTTTTCTTCATTGTATTCTATCGATTGTTTGAATATGAGGTGTTCCTCGAAAAGTTTCTCGTAGAAATGATATGGAACATATAACATTAATATATCTTTGTAATAATTGTGAGGGTACTATGTTGAGAATGTTTGACATATCTAATAACATAATCTATCAAAAAAAAATTTCGTAGAAATGATATGGAACATATAACATTAATATCTCTTTGAAGTAATTGTCAAGGTCCTATGCTCAGGATGTTTGACATATCTAATAACATATGATCTATCAATATTTTTTTCCTATTGGTATTCTCTTTTCTTGTAAAGCGTAGGTAAACTCTACAAGACATATGTATCAATTTTTTCCTAGTCACTTTAGATAATGTTCACTTGAATATGTTTTTTCATACTCTGGAAAAGTATTAATGAATATGCATTTTCATGAGCTATTTTTATAATGGTAATGATAGTACAATATATACCATTTGTGGAAGTTCAATAATTTTTTACTAAATATAGTAATTGTTTCTGCAACATCAAGATTTGTTTTTTGAGAATCACTTTGTATGTGTTTAAACATTGATGTTCTTGTTTTGTCAAGTTTGGTTATGTAATAGTTACAATATTTAATTGCATCATATGAGTCAAATAGGAATTGAGAATTTGTATTTAGATTACAAATCGATGGAATGTGTTTGGAAAATTTATTAATCCATATGTATGTTGGTTTTTTTTTTTTTTTTTTTAAATGTTTTGTTTAATTGTTTTTTTTTTTTTTTTTTAAATGTTTTGTTTAAACTAGACTAAATTGTGTCGACGCAGTCATTTTTTTCATTGATAATTTGCACAAGAAACTATCAAAATTTTATTTTTCATCATATTTAGCATTTTCTAGAGTATCAATATTATTTTTGCATTTTCTTCTATTCTATGATTTTCATTTTTCATTGGTTCTAGTATTTTTTTTTCTCATTGGTAGGATGGGGAAATTGAATACTTTTCAATGGTTCTAGTATTTTTTTTCTCGTTGGTGGGATGGCGAAATCGAATATACAATGTATGCTATTTTTTTGACAACTTCATGTATCATGATGCTATAGCATTATTTGGTCATCAATGACCTCTAATGCTCTTTTGGATACAATACCTTCCTAGGTTTATCTTTCCTCCACATAAAATATATGATCATTTACATTTTTGACCCATACTCACACCTTTCTTTTAATAAATACGTAGGTACCTATGATTTTCCTTAAGTAAAGGCACGGGTACATCCTGAAAAGGGAAAAATTTAATAAATGCATTTTAATTGCATTCTCTTAATGGAGTTTTGTAATGACCCCATCGTTACGACTAAACGCAACGCCACATGAAGGAAAAAGTTTTCATATTTTTTTTAAACATGACAACAACAACGATTACGGTTAAACAACACAACTGGATGGCAAACACCATGCACGCAGATTAGGAAATAGACAACAATGACTCACATAATAGCACATTGAGAAACTGGGCAAAACATGCAGAAATCAATGACAGATAGAAACGACTACCCGCCCGACACAAACATGACAATGCCTATAGACTAAGGGACAACATCTGCAATCCCGATACAACGGTTTCGACGACTAGTAACTAGAACCTCTATGGCACGCAAGCCAAATGCATGAAGGTGTTATGACCCAAGTTCCATCAACAACTACAACGAACAAACACCCACAACGGGAAGCACAAAATCTGGCCAAGTTATCAATCACCTCTATCCATTAGGGTGCGCAATAATCCTCTAATCAGGAATCATGTCGTCGCTAGGTGATAGGTGTGACAAAAACCTGGTGCAACAACATAACTGGACCCTCAACACAAGCTAAATTTAACATGCTAGGAGATCAAGTTAACTATCTAAACCCGGATGACTCACCCTAGCTCCCAATCGACAAGTCAATACGACGATTATGACATACATCACAATAATTTCCTTGTGCAACAAAATCAATCTGTACATATTAAATGATTATTATTAAAACAGTAGTTCGTTGCAACTATATTCCAATTCCCCAAAGTTAGATAAGTGTAAATTGCCTTCCTTTAAAATTGAAACTAGATCGCTATCTTAAGAAGTTGTTATCTTTTAAAGTGGAACTGTACACCAAATAAAATAGTTTTAGTGCAATTGAACACCAAATTATTCACATAACAATAAATCGATTACAATGTAATTTTTGTGACCTATCAACCCAATATATCACTGGCATGTAAGCCACTGTCACAAAATTCACAACTTAACAATAAAAGGAAATGAAGAGGAAAAACACTATAATCCCTGTCTAAATAAATGAGTTATTGTTCTATTGACATTGCTTCCAAGGTACACTATCATTGTCCCTTATCACATAAAAACATTGTCTATGTATTAAAAAGCAGTAGTAAATATATATGAAGCGCAGAGATTAAACATAATCATAATTGTTGAGATAGACATCGGAAATCGCTACCCTTTCATTCCATGAGTTCATTGTGTAGTATAAGGAAATATAATTACTTTATACTATAGATTCACTGTGTAACAATGATAACATGGATATCATTGTCCTTAATCCAAGATTTTTCTGTCTATAAATTATGTGCTAAGTTGTCTATAAACATAAAGATTCTCTCATCATGAATTAATGCTGTCAAAAATTAAGATTATTGTCAACACTATCCTTTAAACATTAAAATTGATGAGAATTAAAATTTACTGTCAACATAATAAAACTGTCATAAAACACAGTTACCATTAAATGCAATCATTGTTTCTAATATCAAAAATCTCTTGCACACATCATACATCCAAATGTTGTCACTAAAACTAAGGAAGGCAAAATTGATATTGTTGACCGAATTATGGCATGGCTAAGTGGAAAGTGGTAAGGCTATGTGTGAAATTGTTGTAGAGTATAATAATGATAGCGAATTATATCACTATCCTAAAATCAATACATTACGGTGACATCTGAAATAGATCTTTGTGACACGTGCTATCCTAACAATATAGCTATCAAATAGTAAATACATTCACGGTGATGTCAACATAAAATCGCTACGACTCATAGCTATCAATATCGCTAAGATATCATTAAAATATTCACTGGAATAGCCAAATAAAAGGGTTTGGAATACAATTAAATGAAAATGCATATATATCAATAAAACATAGACTTATCCCTTCACGAAACACATACCTGTATAAATTGTAACTGCTATGTAAATCGTAGTCCATAATTAAATGAAAACGCATTTACTATATCGATGACATCATAGTCTATATATAGTGCAAGTGCAATCAATAATGATAACTTCATGTAAATTAACTCTGATGTAATCACTGGTAGGGTTGTGTGTGGTTTGGGGAAGTCTAAAACACTGTCAAACAATTGAATGGGTGTAAAGAGCATTGTGTTTGGCCAAATAAAAATGCATGGTAAGTTTTCCTTTAAATGTAATAAATCGCAGAGGAAAATTTTTTGTGGTTGAATGTATTGAAATGCAGAGTAAATTACCATCAAATTATAATAGATCGCAGAGGGAAAAATTCGTGGTTGAATGTATTGAAACACAGAGTAAATTGACATCAAATTATAATAAATTGCAGAGGGAAAATTAGTGGGCCAGATGTATTGAAACACAGATTAAATTGCCATCGAAATATAATGAATCGCAGAGGGAAAAATTTGTGGTTGAATGTATTGAAACACAAAATAAATTACCATCAAGTTATAATAAATCGCAGAGGGAAAAATTCATGGTTGAATGTATTGAAACACGGAGTAAATGATGGAGTTGTTGTGCAAACAATAAATACAAATCGATGTGTGTAAGATGCCAAAAAGAGTGGGTTGAATGCTGGGTAAATAAGGGTGAAAATGCAGAGATTAATAAAACACAGGGTTCAAATGCCAAGATCATTTAGAACGCAGAGGTGATATAACATCCAGAGACCATTGCAAAGGTAGAGATCAAAACGAAGAGGTGTTATAAAATGTAGATCCCAATTCAAGGAAAAGATCAAAACATAGAGGTGTTATAAAATGAAGAGCCCAATGCAATGCAGAGATCAAAATGCAGAGATAAGAAAGGGGTAAATAGCTGAGAAAAATTGTCCTTCTCTCATCATCCATGCACAGAAAAGTAGGGCATTAGAATCTATAGGTCTGTAAACACAAAAGTGAGGACCGTCGATTCGGCTCCTGGTGGACTTCTCAGGCATGGACTGGTGATCTAGGGATAAAGAAGGAAGATAAAGCACAATATCATCATAATAATCAATAAAACAAACAGAGCAGTCTTAGTGATCAAGGATTGGGTTGCCAAGGAAATCAATTTAGATGCAGCATTCATAAAGCTATGATGACCTTAAGTTCTGGATTAGAAACACTGATTAAAATACATTTCTTTACACAATAGAAGTACAGTAATGAAAGTGAAGAGAAAAAAATTAATCAACCATTCAAAATGAATGCTTGCGTACCATAGCCCAAGGCAACAACTCCGAGTCATTATCCCGTGCATGCTCCATCCATCTCCCACTTTCCGACCAATGTGACTTCATCGGTACCTCCCATCTAACGCTAGGGGTACTCTTCTTTCCCCATAACCCCTCGAGCCGCAAAGGGGTCACGCACAATAAACCAAAGAATAACTAGCACCCAACTCACCTCAGAATGTCGAGCTACAACTCATTACCCGAGCTGGGTATCCCAACTCCCACAAAATAAGTCAGTCAAGAAAAAAAATTTGCAGCCTAACGTTACGCATAAAAGATCAGATCCATGGTCCTCCTCCTCCATCCTTTTTATAGATTTTCTAAGTGATTTCTTTCCCAAATTTATTTTTCATTAATTTAATTCAGAAAAACCTCCCCCATAGACATGTCACCCATCCCCCTAGTTGCACCAAGGATTACTTTCATTAATTATTTAACTATTCATATTTCCCTCACCTGCCTAAAAACATTCCTAAAATCTCTCCTTCGTGTCCCAATATTCCCTTACACATTTTAAATGACTTACGCCCTTACTAAATTCCTAGTTGAGTTCATAATTAGAAAGTTCTTAAAGGAAAGATTCTAGTTGAGTTCATAATTAGAAAGTTCTTAAAGGAAAGATTCCTTACTAAGTTATTCATTCATATTTTCCCTTACGTTTTCCTTTTTCTTTATGTTTCCTCTTTTCCCCTTAGTTTCCTATTTCTTTTAAGTTTCCCTCTTTTCCCTTTTTATCTAAAACTCAAATTAGCAAGTGTAGAAAAACAATCATGTTTTTTTTTTTGAAAATTTAATTCCCCAAAGTAATTTGATTTTAATAAATTAATTGAATTTCTTACCCCCTTCTCGTCACATGTTTAGTTATGATTATTATTACTATTTTTTTTTTTACCACAAGTATCACTTAGAACTAGATTTTAATTTCGTAGGCTGGGCTACATTTTTATTAGAGAAATTGTTTTTAAACCTTACTTATCACGTCATTCATTTTAAGGCCAACTAGGTTTATTCACTTACTCATTGTATTCGTGACGTGCCCTTCAGCACACACTAGGTGCTCCAAGGGTGCCACTTGCCTTTTACTATTTCCCTTGCATGACGTTCCCTTTAGGACGCACTACGTGCTCCAAGGGTGCCACTCGCCTCTTTCCATTTTTCTTGCGTGGCGTGCCCTTTAGGATGCACTACATGCTCCAAGGGTGCCACTCACCTCTTGACTGACTTGGTAGACATCAAAAACCCCTCGAGTCAATACTCCGTGAGGTGATCTTATGGGAGACTAAGGGCCTCTAAGGAATAAGGCCCCCTCCTTATTGTGCACCCCTTAGAATCATCATGAGCGAATGTCGCAGTTTTCCCTCATGAAATCATGGGTCTTCTCGAATTAGGTAATCGTTAACCTATAGTTCGATCCACGACATGAGTGCTAGTAGGTTGTTGCAAGGCTCCTATCCATACCTCTCCCTCAATGTCTCTGGTTGTCGTGCATGACCCCTCTACTCCACATGTGAGTCTGGTTGGCAAGCTATCATCAACCTGCATCATCAAC
>CBVK0100352631.1:0-20784 GCA_900067695.1 Picea abies
GAAATTGAAATATAATTTTGTTATTAATAATTTTTCAACCCCATATTAAGCACGGAAGGAATTATAGATATCCCTTATATTTGGGGTAGAAAGATTATCTCCTTTTCTTGGTAGAATAAATTATTTTTAATCATCTCAAAAAATTGAACTTACCCTTACTCTTAAGGTTACCTCTATCACTTATTCTAAAATGTGTACATGATGTCTTTTCTAAACAACCTCAATGAAACAAAGGGGTCTAAGGAATTTCAATGCAATCTAGTAATTATGATACATATGGCAATTGAAAATAAGAAAAAATACCATAACCATTCATCGGGACTTAAGTCTCCATTACATTTAGATACTTTATGCACTAGTCTCTAAAATTTACAAGCATCCACAAAATCAAATCAAAAGAGAGTCAAACAACGTTTATGTTCACAAACTTCATATTTATGGCTGTGATATTTTACTTTGAGCATGAGAACTATATTCAAAAACAAATTCCAAATACAGTATTTTATATTCCAATGGTTAACAAAAATTCAGTACACACAAGAAATGTTTTACAATATTGCAATTTCTTATAAATCACAAACGATGAGTAAACTTAAGAAAATATGTAGGATAGTTCTAGTGCGATGATTGCCAGCTAAGAAGAAGTAAGCTAATGCATATGATAGCTATAAGGAAATTATCCTTTATTAGGCTCTCCTAGCTGAAAATATTTCAGCATCCTACTCAAAACGTTGTTGATGAAACAACAAGTACCAAGTGCCCTATATTTTCTTCTTCTTCTTTATTTTTCCTTACTTTTCCCCATTCATCATTTTGTACTCTCCATTCATTGTCCTTCTTCTTACTTTTTGTAATTTTCACCATTGCACTTTACAATTGTAGGAAACTCATACCCATACTCAACTATACAATCTTCCTTGGTTTTCCCTCACAACAACTACTATCATCTCTTCTACCATTTATTGTGATTATTCAATTTTTTCTATCTACAACATTTTTTATTCAAAATAGCTCACCCATTCAAATTGCTCTCATTGAATGGTGCCTATTGCTTCCTTATCCTCCCACTTTTATATGTTATCAAACTTGACCAAAACCATTGAAACCTACTAGTCTAACAGGTTCTCTGTATGGCATTCTAAGGTCATAGCTATGGACCACTAAAATCAAAATTTAGAGAAAAAAAGATACCAATTATATATAGTTGTGGATAGCATCCAAAAAAAATCAAATTAATAATATTAATAAAAGTGAAAGAAAAAAACCTAACTTGAGTAATTAATGGTAATATAAAAACAATAAAAAAATAAAAGTGAAAGAAAAAGGCTAATTTATCTTAATATTAAATTATTAAATTAAAAGCTAGCATTCCCCTTTATCTTTCATTTTCTATCATTTTACTTAAATTTTTAACATTTGTTTGAGGATTGCAACATTTCTACTAGATTATATCATGTTTGATGGTACATATCTACCATTTGATCAAGAGAACCAAACATTCTATGTATCTTGATGTTCGTGACATTGATTGTTGAACTACTTTGTTATGGCCCTGGTAAAAATGTAACCTTCACTCAATCAAAATCACTAATTAGGCATGTTAATATTTTTATATCTTCTTTTAATGCTTATAGGGTGATACTTGTGATGAGGATCCCAATATATGAAATGATTTTGACGATATGTAGTTATTTTTCGTAGAAATATTTTTTTTGGACTCTAGAGGCCATTTAGACAATCCTTTTTTATGTATTTTGGTTCAAACATGGATTACAATCAATGTTATTTTGGTTATATGCACATTTAATATATACAAGATAAACTTTGCATATTTTTGTATAATGGTTTGGATTTATATAGATGTGCATGATTAAATATAGGTAGTTTTTGATCGACCAATTTTGTGGTCTCATTTTTTATGTTCTAGTCTAGTTTAGGTTTTTAGGGTCAACTAGTTTGATGACTTGTCCAGTTCATATAAGATTAATTTCATTGCAAACCACCATTTCTTTCCGTCCATTCATATTTTTTATTATATTATTTTGTTGCAAGCACTCCACTATTATGATCATCTTCGTCGTGTTGTTGCTTTACTATGTATTTTCTCTTTTGCATCAACTTCTTTTGTTGAAATTGCTATATATTTTATTTGTTCTACTCCACTTTATTTTCCTTTACTTTTCATTTGAATTCACCTATAACAAAGTAACTAGAGAAAAACATTATGGGAATCAAGCATTCCAAATTGCATATTTCCTACTATTACATTAGTAACATCATCTCCTTGCAACTCTACTAATGTGATATCAATTTTTTCTGCAACATCATCCTCTACTGCGACACCACTGACCATTGAAAAAATATCTTTGGTCTACATATACACTCTCTTAGGTAAAATACTACTCTCTATTATTTGATTTTTCCACACAAACTACTTCATCTCACTATTTTCAATGTACTCTTCTATTGTAAATCTCTTTTCTCCACTCTCCTTTGGCATGCTATCAATGAAATGTTTTTTGCACACAATTTCCTCATTAGTTTTCTCAACAACATGCAAATCAATTTTATAATCAACACTCTTTGTATTCACATTTAAGAGAATTTCTTTATTTTTATTTTCTTGTTGCATGTTCTCATGCATTTTCTTCATCTACAATTTCTTAGTTCTAAAGGCTAAATGATACTCATTTTGCAATTATCTTCCTTTTAATAGAAAAATTCAATACATCCACAATTTACATGATATTTTCTTAACTACCTCATACAAAACCATATCTAATAGAGATGTTATAAAAATATTCAAAATATTCTTCTACATGTCTGCCCTTCTGCTTTGGTTTCTCTAATTTTCTCTTTATTTTCAAAGTATAATCAAAATCTACAAACTTATCTCTCAATTTTGTGACCATCTTCTCCCCATTATGGATTGTCTTTTCCTCTTCATTTTTTGTCTCTCTTTAGCTATTTCCACCCATAATACACGTAGCTCCTCAATCTTCCACAAGTAATTTTCACTCTCTCCAGGTCTTTAATCTCAACAAAGTCAAAATATTTATGCATTCCTTCTATCCATTCCATCAGTGTTTTTGGATCTATACTTACACAAAATTTTGACATCTTCATCTCTATTTGGTGCTACTAGATTCTAGGAGAATATTCATTTCAGTTGGCTAGCAGAGTGGATTCATTCAAGGTAACTTTGGTTTTATCACCAAGGAATTAAACACACATATAAAAAGTCGATATAAGATTATTTTAGTTCAGGTGGACATTGAAATATATTTTTGTTATTAATATTTTTTTCAACTCCATATTGAACATTGGAGGAAACCCAAATATCCCTTATATTTGGGTATAACTATTCTCTCCCTTTCTTGGCTGAATAAATTACTTTTAATCATCTCAGAAAATTGAACTTACCATTATTATTTGGGTTACCTCTACCACTTATTCTAAAATGTGTGCATGATATCTTTGGTAAACAACCTCAATGTCACAAAGGGATCTAAGGTATGTCAATACAATATATTGATTATGATACCTATGGAAATTCAAAATAAGCAAAACTACCATAACCATTCCTAGGGACTTAAGTCTCCATTACATTTAGATAGCTTATGCACGAGTCTCTGAAATTTACAAGCATCCACAAAATCAAATCAAAAGAGATTTAAACACCTTTTATGTTCACAAACTTCATATTTATGGTTGTGCTATTTTAATTTGAGCCTGAGAACTATACTCAAACACAAATTCCAACTATAGTTCTTTATATTCCAATGGTTAACAAAAAATCATTATATAGAAGAAATATTTTACATCATTTCAACTTCTTGTCAAATCAAAAAGAGATGTGTAAACTTAAGTAAATGTGTAGGATAGTTCTAGTGCTATGATTTCAACTAAGAAAAAGTAACCAAATGTATAGGATAACTATAATAAACTCTCCTTTATTAGACTCTCCTAGTTGAAAATATCTCAACATCCTAGTCAAACGGTTGTTGATGAAACAAAAACTATTGAGTGCCCTATCTTTTCTTCTTCTTCTTTATTTTTTCCTTACTCTACCCCATTCGTCATTTTGTACTCACCATTCATTGTCCTTTTTCTTCATTTTTGTAATTTGGGACAATGCACTTTGAAATTGTAGGAAAATCATATCCATACTCAACTATACCATGTTCCTCAGTTTTCCCTCACCACAACTACTATCATCTCTTCTACCATTTATTGTGAGTCTTCAATTTTTTCTGTCTACAACAAATTCTATTCAAAATAACTCACCCATTAAAATTTATATCATTGAATGGTGCCTATTGCTTCCTTATCTTCCCACTTTTATTTGTTACCACTATGTCAATTAGTGTTATCAAACCTAACCAAAACCATCTAAGCCTACCAATCTAACAAGTTCTCTATATGGCATTCTAAGGCTGCAACTATGGACCACTAAAATTCAAATTTAGAGAAAAAATGATACCAATTATATATGGTTGTCACTATCGTCCATGAAACTCAAATTGATAATAATAATAATTGTGACATCCCCAAAAATAAAGTATTTTTGAGATTTAAAATTTGCTGGAAAATTATTCCGTTTTTAGTAAATTTGAATTTGGAAAATTTTGCCATTTATGGCAATTCTGAATTTCGAATTTAATAAATTGGAATTAATTATTATGACTGTTGGGAAGAGATCTAATTTGACCCAACTAACTATTTGACTATGACTATTTGACTATGACACTTGTATGAAAACATAATATTTTATATTTATTGTGGAAGGACAAATGGAATAGCCATGTTAAAATCAACTGACCATGACTCCATGAGTGGGGAACATGTTGGAACCACCTCTGGGATGATTGTTACAAGTGGAAAATCAAAGATTTGACCATTGGCATCCCCTGAAAATTAGGGATTTAGAAAGCTATGAAAATTAAGAAGGGAGGGAAAGAAAGACCTAGACAAAAACATTGTTGAATAAATAACACATGTGAGGAGGCATGACGCTTCTGAGTATGCTTGGGAAAATAGGATCTATTGCTTGTTGTTATGAACACTACTTGTTGAGTGTGAGGCAAGGAGCAGAGTGTTGAAGTTGAATGAAATTTCTGGGAAGGAGTTCTGAGTTAGCCCTCATGGATTCATGGTTAGGCTAGGGGGTGAATCGGGTAAGTAGTTTGGCAGCCCTGTTCTACGGTTGGGAGGAACGTGGTTGTTCCCTTTGTCTTCCAACAAATTGATTCACATATTCTATTCTACATTTCTCTGGTTAAGTGTTATGATACAGATAAATCTGCAATTTGTTTACTTCTATTAATGAACTTCTGGTTGAATGTTGTTGTGATGAAAGATTGACCAAACACTTCCTAATCATTAGTTAGGAATGGATTTTTTCCATGGGACGTGGTAATGAGTAAATACTAAGGTCATTGGATGTATTAACTAGAAAGACTATCTCTATAGAGGTTACTACTCTCGTAATAGGATAAACTACAGGCTACATCTCACTTTTAATTAATTATGTTGAGTAAATTAATGTTTGCATGATGTGATTGAAGTGAAGTATACCGATATCTATGAATGATTATGTTTCCTAAAGGTAATTATAGTATACAAATGAGTCTCCACTAATGTACATGCAAGTTCAGATTCAAAATAGATACACCATGTATGACAGGAATTTTCATGATATGCGTATAGAACATTTAGAGGTACATTGTGTATAGGTATACATTCATATATTTGGAGATCTGTACAAGCGATACAGTAAAGATAAAGTGAACTGTCTACAACAGAGTCAGGGAATAATATATATATACATACACGTATGGAAATAATTCTGCAAATTGCAAGATCCCATTTCAGGAAAAACAAAAGTACATATGTGTGTGTGTGTGTGTGTGCATGTGTAGTACTAATGGTAAATCGAAAGAAGATTAGGTCTAGTTTGGATATACTTTAAATTCTGGAATTAATTTTGAACAAATCTAAACCTGTCAAACACTTACGGAGATCTATAATTAAATGCTAGAGGTACGAGGGTCAATGAATCCAAAGACTATTCTAGAACGTAGAACTTGATTTACACATATTTGGTAATTCTACAAACCATAGCAATAAAGGAGTATAACTCATCCTTGAAATTATATGAGACTGATAGCAGTAAATTCATAAGGAAATGTTTTAGTAAACTGGATTGTCAAACATATTTTTGTCGAACCCGAAAGTCGAAAGTAAGGAAGAAATCTTATTTTTTCCAAGTCTTTAGTGAGAAAGCCATAGAATCATAATCTTCATCAAAACCCACGAAACAAGACAAACATTATGAAAGATCTTATGGCCTTAATTAATTATAACACGAAATGTCTGTGCAACAGAGTCGATATACAAAGTATAAACCCTAAAATTTTATAAGTTCCTTTTTACACAATGCTTGACTGGAATTCGGACTGTGAAAACATCTGAAGCTGAATACATTTCTAAACGATAGCAACGAAAAATACATTACGAGTTTGGGATGAGACTAGAGTAGAAAAATGACTGGAATAAAGTACCCAACTCAGTAGACTATTTCAACTAGAAAAGAAAAGTCCTGTAATGCAATCTTTATACATAGTAGTCGAACCAGAAAGTGAAGAGTACAACTGGAAGACCCCCTCTTCCCAACCATTTTAGGTAATCGAATGCAACTATATCGAACATCTAGAAGTCTAGGAAGAGACCGTGCCCTTTTCACTATTGAAACTATACAAAGGCCTACAAAGGGAACTCAAATACCTTTTTCATCGAAGATAAGAACTAAACATCCGGGATCCTTTCACAGAAGAAAGCCCTGAAAGAAGTATCATTTAAAAATATCAGTAATCATAGATAAAAGTAAAATATCAGTAATCATAGATAAAAGTAATAAGAATACCAACAGAATGATAACAATTAGTAATGAAGTATTCCATGATCATACTTAACTTCTGTTTGACAGGCTTGCATGTCTTCATTTTTTTTCTTGTCGCTTTTCTGCCTGGACAGATGCTTGGGCCAAGGGTTGATGGTGCATTAACACTCTGATGGGTACCCTTGCATCAAATAGGGCCCATCATTAGTGAATTATACAAACCTTGAAAATGAAAATATTAACAAGGAGAAATTTTTTACAAAACATTTAACGATTTTAATGAAAGGCAGTAATCGATAGTATTTAGTTCTTGTAATGATGCAAGTGAGACTATGCACTATCATGGTGTAAAACTATTCATACCAAACTAGAAACTACACATAGTCGTCTAGAACCAAATCACATATAGTAGTTATAACTCAATAAGCATTACAGAGTTATCCCAGCTATTTAATCTAATCGAATAGACCACGATGAAGATAATAACTACTATAAGCAAACATTTCGATGTATTGCAGAATATCATCATTGGACTATTCAAAGTTATGCAGAGGTATTAAGTTTTTTGACATCAATCAAAAATATTTGACATAGGGAAAATAAACTGGGAGGTTATGAAACCCTTTATCCCAAATCATAGACAAAAATGAACGAATATACTCTCCCTAAAACCAGAGGAGAAAACATCGATAAACTCAAAGAAAATGACTCCTCTAGGATTTAGGATAACTTCGGAAGAAATACAGAGAAGTTACACCAAAGAAGAATCTATGAAATGAATGATCTCCTTTATCAACCAGAGTATCATGCGTAAGGAGAAACTCACCAAGGATGCGGACCACGCCGTCTGTTACAACCATGGAGCGACCGCCATGGAAATGCGCTGCGCCTCCAAAGAATTGTCACACAGAGCCTCTTCGCAGAACTCAACAATGGAAACTGTGAACATAATCCAACCCTAAATGATGCCTTGTCATCTCGGAGTAAATGTTGAGAATGCATAGGACGGTTAGCCATGTGACCATGTCAGAGTCAATATGACACTTTGGATGTAGAGCCCGATAAATTCAATGGAACTCGCAGGACTACCATTAATAAAACCTATGGAGCCTTAACTGCCTTGACAGTGGACCATTCCTTCCTCTTAAGGAATGTCATGATTAGACACCTTCATGACTCGACAGAAGTTAAATCCCTTTCATTCCCTCGATGTTATCGTGAGTTAGCAGTCCGATCCTAGTTGTGGAATTTCCACTGGCATTTGGATGTAGAAACTTCTTTATGAAAAAGCCTGGTACTAAGGACCATTAATTAACCAAGACATAGTGGATATGTTATTTACCTTATATTAAAAACTTGACCCTATAAATCTTATGGTTGGGAACTAAGCAAAGTCGCCTAGGGTAAAATTAATTGTAACGAACCTCCTCGTTACGACAACCATTCTAGTGACAGGTGGTGTGTGTGTGTGTGTGCATGTGTACAAGGAAACAACAAACAACCCATTCGACTCTGCGTCGCCACCCGACGACGAATACGACGCAACCAGGATGAACATAAGAAGATGACCAAGACGCATTTATCATCATAAAAATCCAGATCACTTGTGAGCAAGTGTCCTCAAAGAATAAGTTTCGTAAGTGCGCCAGAGCGGGATGTTACATTAATCAGGTAGACATGCGCGTGAATATGGAGGTCTTGTGTTAAAAGGGTGAATTGTAGTAGGAATTATAAGGCCCCATCTTATATACATAGTCCATTACACTGAAAGGTGAATGGAATGGAGGCGAAAGGGACCTCTTGTGGTAAGTAGAGTTTATAAGTTCTTTTTTTTTTATAGAGTTTTCATGACAGAGTTTTATAACAGATATTATAGTCAAGTTTATATTTTAGGTATACCCTTTCTGTCAAATAGTTATATAAACTAAGGAAAAAAAAGAAATTGTTGTGATTATGAGGTACATTACAATAATAATAATAATAGTGAAAGAAAAAAACATAACTTGAGTAATTAATGGTAATATAAAAACAATAAAACAATAAAAGTGAAAGAAAAAAACCCAACCCTAGTAATTTATTTTAATAGTAAATTATTAAATGAAAATCTAACATTCCCCTTTATCTTTCATTTTCTATCATTTTGCTTAAATTTTTAACATTTGTTTTAGGAGAAAGTAGAACTTCATATGGAAAATGTAGAATATTAGATCCCATTTAGAATTCAACACTTTTAACAATTTTTTGGATTGCAACATTTCTACTAGATTCTATGATGTAATATGGTACATAACTAGCATTTAATCCAGAGAAACAAACACTCCATGTATCTTTATGTTGGTGACATTGATTGTTGAACTACTTTGTCATGGCCCTAGTAAAAATGTACCCTTCACTCATTCAAAATCATTGATTAGGCATGTTAATATTTTTATATCTTATTTTAATCCTTAGAGGGTGATACTCGTGATGAGGATCCCAATATATGAAATGAATTTGACAATATGTAGTTATTTGTTGTAGAAATAGTTTTTTTGGACTTTAGATGTCATTTAGACACTCATTTTTTATGTATTTTTGTTCAAAGATGGATTATGCTCATTGTTGTTTTGGTTTTATGAACATTTTCTATATACAAGAGAAACTTTGCATATTTTTTTATAATGGTTTGGATTTATATAGATGCACATGAATATATATGTAGTTTTTGGTTGACGATTTTGTGGTCTAATTGTTTTCTGTTCCAATCTAGTTTAGGTTTTTATGCTCGATTGGTTTGATGACTTCTCTAGTTTAGATAATATTGATTTCAATGCACACCACCAATGATTTCTCCCCATGCATATTTTTTATTATATTATTTTGTTGCCAACACTCCTCTATTATGATCATCTTCAACTTTTTGTTGCTCTACTATGTATTTTCTCTTTTCCATCAACTTTTTTTGTTGAAACTACTATATATTTTATTTGGTCTACTCCACTTTCTTTTCCTTTACTTTGCATTTGAATTCACCTATAAAAAAGTCACTAGAGAAAACATTATGAGAATTAAGCATTCTCAATTGCATCTTTCCTACTGTTACATTAGTAACATCATCTCCTCACAACTCCACTAGTGCAATATCACTTTTTTCTGCAACATCATCTTCTACTACAACACCACTCACCACTGCAAAAATATATTTTGTCTACATATGCACTCTCTTAGGTAAACTACTACTCTCTACTATTTGATTTTTCCACAAAACTCCTTCAACTCACTATTTTCAATGTACACTTCTACTGTAAATCTCTTTTCTCCATTATCCTTTGGCATTCTATCAATGACATGTTCTTAGCACACAATTTCCTAATTAGTTTTCTCAACAACAAGTAGATCAATTTTATCATCAAAATTCTTTGTAACCACATTTAGGAGAATTTATTTATTTTTATCCTTTTGTTGCATGGTCTCATGCATTTTCTTCATCTACAGTTTCTTAGTTCTCAAGGCTAAATGATAATCATTTTGCAATTATCTTCCTTTTAATAGAAAAATTCAATACATCCACAAACTACATGATATTTTCCTAACCACCTCATACAAAACCATGTTTAGTAGAGATACTACAAAAATATTCAAAATATTATTCTACACATCTATCCTTGCTCTTCAGTTTCTCTAATTTTCTCTTTATTTTCAAAGTATAATCAAAATCTACAAACTTTTCTCTCAAATTTGTGATCATCTTCTCCCCATTTTTTATTTTCTTTTCCTCTTCATTTTTTGTCACTCTTTAGCTATTGCCACCCATCATAACATAGCTCCTCAATCTTCCACAAGTGATTTTCACGCTCTTGAGGTCTTTAAACTCATCAAAGTCAAAATATTTATGCATTCCTTCTAGCCATTCCATCAATGGTTTTTCTTGAAAATAAGCAAAAATACCATAACCATTCCTAGGGATTGAAGTCTCCATTACATATAGATAGTTTATGAACGAGTCTCTAAAATTTACAAACATCCCCAAAATCAAATCAAAAGAGATTCAAACACCTTTTATGTTCACAAACTTCATATTTATGGTTGTGCTATTTTACCTTGGGCCAAAGTACTATACTCAATTTTTTTTCCCAAATATAGTGTTTTATATTCCAATGGTTAACAAAAATTCAGTATAGAGAAGAAATATTTTACAACATTGTGACTTCTTGTAAAATCACAAAAGTTGAGTAAACTTAAGAAAATGTGTGGGATAGTTCTAGTGATATGATTTCAACTAAGAAAAAGTAAGCGAATGTATAGGATAAATATAAATAAATTTTCCTATATTAGACTCTCCTAGTTGAAAATATTTCAGCATCCTACTCAAAACGTTTTTGATGAAACAACAACTATCAAGTTCCCTATATTTTCTTCTTCTTCATTCTTTTTTCCTTACTCTTCCGCATTCATCATTTTGTACTCTCCATTCATTGTCCTTCTTCTTCCTTTCTATCATCTCTTCTACCATTTATTGTGTTTCTACAATTTGTTCTATCTACAACAAATTTTATTCGAAATAGCTCACCCATTCAAATTTATATCATTGAATGGTTCCTATTGCTTCTTTATCCTCCCACTTTTATATGTTACCACTATGTTAATTAGTGGTATAAAATTAGAGAAAAACCACCAAAACCTACTAGTCTAACAAGCTATGTATATGACATTTTAAGGCCCCATCTATGGACCACTAAAATTCAAATTTAGAGAAAAAAAGATATCAATTATATATAGTTGTGGCTATCATCCATGAAAATCAAATTAATAATAATAATAATCAAAGTGAAAGAAACAAACCTAACTTGAGTAATCAATGGTAATATAAAAACAATAAAACAATAAAACTGAAATAAAAAATCCTAACCCTAGTAATTTATTTTAATATTAAATTATTAAATTAAAATCTAACATTCCCCTTTATCTTTCATTTTTCTATCATTTTACTTAAATTTTTAACATTTTCTTTAGGAGAAAGTAGAGTTTTAGATCTTGTTCAAAATTCAACACATTTAACAATTTTTAGGATTGCAACATTTCTACTAGATTCTATCATGTATGATGGTATAGAAATAGAATTTAGTCAAGAGAACCAAACACTCTATGCATCTTGATTTTGGTTACATTTATGGTTTAACTACTTTGTCATGGCCCTAGTAAAAATGTACCCTTCAATCAATCAAAATCCCCGATTAGACATGTTAAGTTTTTTATTTCTTATTTTAATGCTTAGAGGGTGATACTCATGATGAGGATCCCAATATACAAAATTATTTTGATGATATGTAGTTATTTTTTGTAGAAATAATATTTCTTTTGGACCCTAGAGGCCATTGAGACACACTTTTTTTTTTTTTCTGTATTTTGGTTCAAAGATGGATTACACTTGATGTTATTTTTGTTATATGCACGTTTAATATATACAAGATAAAAATTGAGTTTTATTTGTATAATGGTTTGGATTTATATAGATGCGCATGAATATATATGTGGTTTTTGGTAGATGAATTTTGTGGTCTGATAGTTTTTTGTTTCAATCTAGTTTAATTTTTTAGGATTGACTAGTTTGATGACTTGTCTAGTTCAGATAAGATTAATTTCATTACACACCACCAATTCTTTGTCCCCGTGCATCTTTTTTATTATATTATTTTGTTGCAATAACTCCTCTATTATGATCATCTTCATCTTGTTGTTGCTATGTTGTGTATTTTCTCTTTTGCATCAATGTTTTTTTGTTGAAACTGCTATATGTTTTATTTGGTATACTCCACTTTCTTTTTCTTTAATTTTACTTTGACATAACCTATAACAAATTCACTAGAGAAACAATTATGAGAATCAAGAATTCCCAATTTGATCTTTCCTACTATTACATTAGTAATGTTCTCTCCTTACAACTCCACTAATGCAAGATCACTTTTTTCTGCAACATCATCTTTTACTACAACACCACTCACCCATACAAAAATATCTCAAGTCTACATATACACTCTCTTAGATAGACTACTACTCTGTACTACTTGATTGTTCCACAAAAAATCCTTCATCTCACTATTTCAACATGTACTCTTCTACTCTAAATCTCTTTTCTCGATTATCCTTTGGCATGCTATCAATGACATGTTCTTTGTACACAATTTCCTCATTAGATTTCTCAACAACATGCATACCAATTTTATAATCAACAATATCTGTAACCACATTTAGGAGAATTTATTTATTTTTATCCTCTTGTTGCATGCTTCCATGCATTTTCTTCATCTAAAATTTCTTAGTTCTCAAGGATAAATGATAATCATTTTGAAATTATCTTCCTTGTAATAGAAAAATTCAATACATCTACAAACTACATGATAATTTCCAAAAAACCTCATACAAAACCATATCTAATGGGGATGCTACAAAAATATTCAAAATATTCTTCTACACATCTACCCTTGTTCTTCATTTTCTCTAATTTTCTCTTCATTTTCAAAGTATAATGGAAATATACAAACTTATTTCTCAATTTTGTAACCATCTTCTTCCCATTCTAGATTGCCTGTTCTTCTTCCTTTTTTGTTACTCTTTATCTATTGCCACCCATCATACACGTAGCTTCTCAATATTCCATAAGTAATTTTCATTCTCTCAAGGTATTTAATCTCATCAAAGTCAAAATATTTATGCATTCCTTCAATCCATTCCATCAGTGTTTTTGGATCTACACTTACACAAAATTTTGGCATCTCCATCTATATTTGGTGCTAGTACATTATCTCTACATATTTCACATCACTCTCACCTTAGATATGTTGGATATATTACACACACCAAGGATATGTTTTTCCTTATTTTCCTATGTTTATTAGTCATTATTTAGGGTTTCCTATTTTTTGGGAACCTCTCCTACATTCTAGGAGAATATTCTCTTCAAGAGGCTAGCGAAGTGGAGTCATTCAGGGTAAATTTGGTTTTATCACCAAGTAACCTAGATATCATCAATAGTAATACACAATTACCCTAGGATCATCACCAATATGACACATTCCTTGTGCATGCTTGATCTCCTCCTCATTTCACTCTCGTATGTCCGGTTAACTAAAGAGTGCCTGACTAGTTGACTAGCACTAGGTGGTAGTTAACTCCCGTAACTTCTTGAGTGTGTCCATATCTCTCTATACCACCAGTATGGCACATTATTTGAGATATATAAAGTATATTCACTTTTATTGTATCATTTCTCTCATTCGGTTAATACAACTCTCATTCTTTTCTCTTCAATTTTTCTGTCATCTTCTCACCTTTGCAAGATGTGTTCATTCTTCTTATAGCTAGATATATTTTTCAAGTAATCACCACTTTTACATGGTATCAGAGCCCACATTTCATTAGCAAGGATCATCACCAATACTCTTTTGCAGGTACCAATGACGAAACAAAAAATCAAGAAAGAAGGATTACTCACTGGAAGTTCTTTGTACGCCTCACATTCTCTCCAAGATGAACATGCCAAATATCCATCAACCATATCTCGAAATCCACAATATGGGTAAATATGGTTTTCTCTATAGAGACGCATTACATAAGCATGGTAACGCTAACCAAAAGTCTCCAATACTCACATCGTAATTTTGAAGATAAAGTTTTTTATCAAATATATAGTTGCCATGGATAAATTAGTGATGTCTCAAAATCCACGATCTAGGTTGATCTTATTTTTTGTAGAGAGATGTAGTTCATATGAATGCTCATGCTCACCAAAAATATCCAATACCCACATCATCCTTTATAAGATACAATGTTTTTATCATATCTATAGTCGCATGCAACAGATCAACAAAACCTTAGATTGCTACTCTGACATGAATATCTCAATAATATCATTCATTGGGAGAGAATCATTGTAATAGAGGAAAAAGATGGAATTATATCAACCCTTCAGAGTCTTAATCTAATACTTGTCAAAGAAGTTAGCAAAATTCGAGGTGAACAAGAGAGATCCAAGGTTTTACTTCAAAACATGTGTACCTATTATTCCTCATGTTATGAAATCATTTGGAGTCTAATGGAGAAGCATCAATCTCAAGTTGATACTTGGACCACCCACATTAATGATATGGAGGAGAAATTTAGTCTTCTCGGTGAACCTTATTTGGTTGATTTAAAGGAGAAGAAATATATTATTTCTTGTTTGTAGAAATATATGAAATGATCTCTGGCTTCTAATTTCGCTTTTGCATTCTTGACGAATATTGCGCTTCCATCACCAAATTTTGAGTTGTACACTCTTGGTTTTGGGTCAAAATTGGTGCATCAAATGGGATACACTAGCGGTGTCCATGGTAAGAATGGATAGGGGATTATACATCCCATTTAACTTGTGATGAACCTAGCAAAAGGGAGACTTGTCTTTGTTTAGACTTCATTGCCAGTAGCAATTTGTCTCGATATTTATGTCATCCAGCCTCAATTTATTCCATCACAAGAGTCCATCACATAAGATTAATCTTCTATTGCTGATTTGCAACAAACACCACCTACACCTCTTATTGATACAACTTTGGATCGTTTACATCCATATTCAGAACCAACTTATCCATTAGATTTGTCAGTATCAGGATCTTCCACACTATCATCATATTTTTTAGCAATAATAGACTCTTCAACGTCAGCTTCAGGGTCTACATCCTCAACATCATGAACAAAGATAACATTGTCTTCCTTTCAGCTATCCACGACCTTTTGTTAGTTCCTCTTCACTCAAATCATTGATGAAGAGGTGCATACGACAACATCTTGGAAAGGTACCAACTCCGAGGATTGTTTGTTGTTGGCTTGATGACTAGTCATGGAATCATTTGAGCCACTATTTGAGGACATCTTATAGATGTGTTTCATCAACGATACATGTGAACCATTCTCATTTTTCTTGACTTGGATGATTATGACGCATTTACATCTCCATTCACCACTATTTTGATGACTTTTATGGTGTTTTCTTCTATGTTTTGGAAGCACTCTCTTCTTTTCATAGATTGTATTTTTTTTTTTTTTTGTGGGGGGTTTCCATGAGGTTTTCCCTCTTTCCTCACTTTATTTCAATGTTCATTAGTTTCATTATTCGTAGGTACCTAAAATGGCCTTTGTTTCTAGAACCCATTCCTCATTACCCCATAGTAGTTGTCAACAAGGGTGTTGGATATATTACACACACCTAGGAATTTTTTTTCCTTATTTTTATTTTTTTATTAGTCATTATTGAGGGTCTTCTACCTTTTATGAACCTCTCCTACATTCTAAGAGAATATTCTATTTTGTTGACTAGCAGAGTGTAGTCATTTAGGGTAACTTTGGTTTTATCACCAAGTAACATCATAATCATCACCAATAATGTACACCTACCTTGGTATCATCACCATTAATACACACTTACCTTGGGATAATCACCAAGAAGGCACATTCCTTGTGCATGAATGATATCCTCATCATTTCACTTTGGTTTATCCAGTTAATTGAAGAACGCATGACTAGTTGACTAGGACTAGGTGGCAGTTTACTCTCATAACTTCTTGAGTGTGTCCAGATCTTGAGTGTGTCCAGATCTGTATATCACTTGTATTCTATCATTTCTCTCATTCGTTTAATACAATTCTCATTCTTTTCTCTCAAAATTTTATCTCGTCTTCTTAACTTTCCAAGCCGTGTTCCTTCTTCTGCTAGCGACATCTCTTGTGCAAGTACTCACCACATTTAAAAGTATTCTCCACAAGTCAATCCTATGGATTCCATTTTTTTCCTCATCATTTTAAATATTACTATAATATCTTTTCTCCCATCCATTCTGTCCTTTTCAATATATTATTCTCCGTGACCTCTACCCAATGAATTTAAAGTTTTGATTCACATATTCTCTTTTAATGTCTATCCAATCCCACCATTGGATGCTCACTTCAATTAATCATTATATAACTATATCCAACATCACACCTTGTTGGAGTAATCTACACTTTTCCTCTTTGGATATAACTGTTTTTTCATAGAATCACTCCTTTTCTCATGGTAACAATTCTACCCAACTCCACTCTTTTTCATTAGAATTGTTATCATCCCTCAATATTATAATTTCTTTGATACAACTTGATATAGTGATATCACAATCCAATAGACATATGTGTGGGTGCAAGCTAAATATGGTCTCTCGTTATGGTTTAGTGCCAATGCAAACATGGAAAAAAAACAATCTATTAACTTGGATGAACAATTGGAGATACTTTCAAAATGAATTTGAATATGGTGTAAACAGATGAAATGTAGGAAATTAAATTATCTTTCTGAATTTTAAAATTTTTATTAGTAGAATTTTTTAATGTTATTTTTCATGCAAAATACAATTCATTTGTTTTCATTCATGTAGGTGTTGAGTACCTAAAAGATGGAATTTCCTTAAAAAATATTATATAATTGTAGAGAACACATTGTTCTTATGTAGGTATATCTTTTCAAAATTTATAAAGTTAATTTTATATTTTTTTAAATTATAAAACTCATTGTATCCTTAAAATTACAAGGCGTTGCATTTGTGTAGGGTACAAGGGTCTTACATAATCAAACAATGTTTTTTTTTTTGTCTCTTTCATTATAGATATCGGTTTGTACTAGTGCGACATATAACTTATTTTAAAAATGGTTAAGGTGATAAAATGTTATATGCTACACTAATGCAAACTGATATATTCAATCTAACTAAATAAGGATTGTTTGATTATGTTAAGACCCTCATACCTTGTATAAATGCAAGGCCTTGTAATATCAACGATATAATGACTTTCCATTAAATGAAATTAGAATATTTGAGAATTACATATGGGTATTAGGTTCCTTGGTAGGGTAAGGGAAGGAAACTTGGGCCTTAGGCCATAAAAAGTTCTTCTAAGTATCAAGGTCTCAGACCAACACCTCAAACTACCACACTTGAAATCTTGAGGCCATCCTTCTCTTCCAAGTAGGGATATCGGAATTATTAGAATATTTTGAGCACTAGCTATGATTATTGAGGTCCTTGACATGGTCATGGGAGGAAAAATGGTTATTCGACCCTAAGGTAATTGTTTTGGAATACATGGCTATGAAAAACACCTCAGACCACAACAATCTACCTTTCAAGGTTAGCACTTTGTTTGACTATGGATATGGGTGTTATAAGGGGATTTTTTGTACTAGGCACATGGTTCCTTGGGCCCTACACATATTTGAAGGGAAACCTAGGTATTACACCATAATATATTATTATAAGCATGAAGGTTCAATAATGAAACCTTGATCCACTACACATGACCTATTAAGCATATCCTTACAGTCTGAGTGGGGATATTGATGATATTATGAAGTTGTTAGAACTAGGTATGGGTATCAAGGTGCTAAATATGGTTCGGGGAAGGGGGGGGGAATCCAAGGCTTCCGCCATAAATAAATATTATAGGAATGGAGAAAAAATAAAAACACATGATCTTTGAAGGGGATATTTAGTCTCCAAGTTGATTTATGTGCACCATTACAATTTTTTAGCATAATTTATAGGTTGATAGTTCCTCAAAATGGTGGTAGGAAGAGACATATGCTTTAGTCCTTTCAGGAAGATTTGATGTATTGAGGGAAAACAAAAGCACCTTCAACCCACACACTTGACCTCTGAAGTATTCTTTGCCTCTTAGTGGGAATATTGGCATCAATAGGGTTTTCAGAGAAGTAGGTAATGATATGAAGGTTGGGACCAAGGTCAAGTGATAAAAATTGCTCATTATTCCCAAAAGGTAGCTTTCGCAACTCAAGATCAACTAGTGAGTCCTCAAACCACCATAGATGATCTCCCTATGGGATATTTTTCCTTTGAGTTGCAATATAGACACCATTAGAAGGTTTTGAGAACCAAGTATAGGACGTGGAGCATTAGACATGGTCAAGGGAGGAAATTATATCCTTAGGACATAAAGTAAGATTTCATATATCCAACTCCAAGAAAAACACCTCTAACCACCTCACGTAATGTGATGAGAGTATCATCTCCCTCATAGTTGGGATATGGGAAATATTAGAAGGTTTTGAACTCTAGGTATGAGACTCAATTTCTTGACCATGGTTGGGGGAGGGAAATCAAGCATCGATACCTAAAGTTAGGTTCTAACACTGAAGGGACATGAATGAGGACTTGAGAAAACAAAAAGTACCTTTCTTTGGGATCTCTATCCTTTAATATGGGATATGAACTCTATTGGAAGGGTTTTAGAACTAGATTTGGGTCATGGTTCCTTGAACATGGTTGGGGTAGGAAACCCAATCTCGAGGCCCTAAAGAAATATTTTAGCGATCCAGGTCTAAACATTTTGCATCAAACATGGGTCTCTGAGCCCTAGACATGGTCAAGGGAGGAAACATGAACTTTAGGCCCTAAAGGAAGATTATATCCATCCAAGGTAAACAAGGATTCCTTGAGCAACCGCACATGGGATGTTAAGGGTATCATTGGCATGTGATTGGGTATATTGGTTCCAATAGGTGATTATGAGAAGTAGGTATGAGTTCAAGGGTCCTGGAAATGATGTAGGGAAGAAGGTCATGCATTGGGTCATAAAGAAATATTTTAGACATGCAGAGCCATGAATAATTTCTTGAAGCACCAGACATGAACTCTAAAGGGTATACTTGGCCTCTAAGAAATGATGTCAGTGACCTCACAACGTTTTGAGCATTATATATGGGTCTTAAGGAATTGATATCATCACAGGAAATCCATTCCTTATCCAATGTACAAAGATTCTAGGGATATATGACCAAGCACAGTGCCCCAAAACACCACACCCAACCATTGAGGTTTTATGCATATTGTAGGGCTCAAGGGTCATGAATGACACCTCAAAACACCATAGGTGACCTCTTGAGGGGATCATTTTCCTTCAAGTGGTGATATGAGCATCATTAGGAGATTTGGAGAACTATGTATGGGTCTTGGGTACTTACTCATGATAAAGAGAGGAACCCATGCCTTATGTCCTAAAGGAAGATTCTAGGGATATTGGGATAACAAGGACATGTTAAACCACCATAAAGGACATTTAGAAGGTGATCCAAAAGGATCTTTGTAACAAAGAAAAATTGATTGTCTCAAATTATGATGAAAATTGGTCCATGAAATAAAGCTCATTGAAATATTTCCAATGACGCTTGAACGGGCTCAAATGAACATCGTATGCAAAAAAATTTGGCCTTCGTAATTTGAAGGTAAACAATGTGTAGGGACTTCCACATGGCACACCCAGGGATTGATACGTGTCACACCTAGATATTGACACATGGCTATCTGGATAATGATACGGCATTGTATGTTTGGTGATGTGGCAACTAACTATGAATTTGATGTGGTAAGGTATGGTATTGACACATTGCGGAAATATCTGGTGCTTACAAATGGAAAAGTTTGAGAATTCCATGTGGACCTTCTAGAATGTTAGAAACCATAAACCTTATATTACTTAAATAATAATGATCCCATATCTTATTTAAATAAAATGTAAGTCATGAACCATATAAAATCTTTATCCATGTAAAGAGGCGATATGAGGATTTTGCGGGATTTGAACCACGATTTTCTCTACTAAATTGAAAAAATTTAGCCTTCAAATATCCATATAATAATCTATGTATATGCGTCTAAAAAATATGGTAGAATTATATTCCTTATATAGCATGGAAACAAATAAATTTTTATATAATATACCATATATATTATATATAGTTATTTATATATTATTTGGTTATTATTAAATTTTGATTTGTTAGACCATATATTATATGGTTTAATATACCATATTAATTTTGATTAA
>CBVK0100352632.1:0-20784 GCA_900067695.1 Picea abies
GGGTAGTTGATACGTCAACTTCCTAGGGGCATAACTTTTGCATACGATCTTCGTTTGGGGCGCTCAATAGCTCGTTGGAAATATCTATCCGAGAAATACAAATTTTGGGTGAGAAACATCAATCTATGATCCATGTTGCTCCCCGTTTTCTCAAAAAACATTGTTTAGGGTCTCAAAATGGCCCTGGAAGTTAAAAACTGCTAAAAATAGTGAATTACCAAAATTGCCAGAAACATGTTTTGGGCCAGTTAGAGAAGGTGGGTGGCCACCGAGATCCACCTAGATCAGCATAGGTCCTGGGGATGTCTATTTTGTTTGAAATTAGAGGAAACTATAGGCCACCTATTTGGTTCTTGCTCTTCCTTGAGAGAAGTTTGGGAGGAATTGGATTTTTTTTTACATTTTGATCAGCGGTGGAAATCAGACTCAGTATTATAATTTCTATATGAGTGGAAACACAATAGTCTTATGATCAAAGATCTACCTTTTATAGTGTGGTGGTTCATATGGAATAACTATAATGTTTTGATGTTTGAAGGAAAGTAGCAAAATGCAAGAATGATTGCAAAAAAAATTATCAGTTATTTCTCATAAGCTATTGTTGCACCTAAAGGTAAAAATATCAAATATTTTTCCAGTGTTCTTTGATGAATATATACCAGTTGGTTGGTTTTATGGTGTTGTAATCAATTCTCGATGTGGAGCAGGAAATTTATTAAGAATTTCTCATGATTTGCAAGTAAAGGTGAAATTCAATGGTGGATACACAACTAATATGAGAGGAGAAATATTAGGATTATGATTTATTCTGCATGCATCCTCTCTTTGGAAGGTAGTCAAGCTTTAGGTTGCAGGTGACTCAAAGATCATAATTGAATGGTTCAATGGTGTTTTCAAAATTTAGGAAACAACTCTAGATTCTTGGCAGAGGAGAATAACAAATTTGAGGAAAGGGTTTTTATCAATTGAAGCAAGACATATTTATAATTTGAACTTAATTAGGAAGCGGATTCTTTATCCAAAGAATATATTTATTCAAATGAGAGTGTCCTTCTCTTATTTGTTTGGAATGGAAATGTTTTTCTTAGGGAAGAGAAAAAGAATATGTTTTAGGAAATGTCTCTTTGTTTGGTTTTTAGGGAAGGTCATCGTTTTTTTGGAGAGTATGAGTATTCATCTTTGAAGCCGAGATGATTTTTGTGTAAGGGTTTATGATGTGAAGATATGTACTCTGTAATTTTCTTAGGAAGGTTAAGAAGGGAGAATTGTCAATAGTATGGATAGGTATGAAGAATGTATGCAATGTTATTTTATATTTTTAATTAAATATAGTAATTTGTTTTGGCATGAAAAAAAGGTTACAAATATTTACAAAGTTACAAATTCTTTAAATGCCTATAGCATAATGGCACAAGAAAAAGTTTACAAAGAAAATATATTACTTAATAAAAGTGTAATTATGAAAAACAATATACACAAACAAAAAAATTGAATTTGACCAACACTCCATGATCCAAATGGATCCAAAAAGGCCAAAATTTCAGAATTCTCAAATTCGAACAAAACCAGATCCATCACGTAGTTCTCGTTGTGCTGATTCTAAAAGTATATTCATTTTCAAAAATGGACTCCATATGGTGAAGTTATCGCGATATGGAGTTTTTCCCAAACATGAAAAAAGTCAAAGTCAACAGTTTGTACTACTTACGTTAGCATGTCACATGGAAAGTATGGATCTGACATGGATGATAGGTGGAAGATGATGTCATGCTAACATCAGCATGATGATGTGGTATCACCAAATCATGCCACATGGCAGGTAAATTTGGCATTTTCAGGAGTCGATTTGGAATAGAAAAGAGTTGGCATCCTTCGAGCGTGAAATGTGGTAGGGGTGTTGACTATGCAGCTGAGTTCATGGCTAGAGTGATCAATGGTTGTGTAGTTGAATGGGTTGTACGATCCAGTCATAACACGACACGTGGCCTAATCACAGGGTACAACATGGCACCTTGGATCGGGCCAATAAGGCTCGGGTAAAAATTTGTTTGAGCCACTAATAGATTTGAATGTATGACCTCCAGACCAGGCAATGAACTACATACAACGCACTAACCAACATGGCAGTGGGGTGGGGATTGTTAAGCAAGCCTCTAAAAATGATGTTATGATTCCCAACCCAAATACTATATAAACCAAGCATTATTTAGTTTTGAAACAAGGCACAAGTGACTCTTGAAGAAAGAGTTAGGTAGCAAAGCCAGAAGAGTAGTTGAGCTTGTGAGGCTTATTCCGGGAGTTCTACTCCACCTTTTTTAGTGTCGTTTGTTGCATATGGTTTCTGAGACAAAGTAGAGTACAACTGAGTTAGCTAGAGAACTAAGTGATTTAATTTTAAAGAATATTTTTTAGCATTGAGGAATAATAAAGAATCCTCCCACACTGCATCTAAAAGCCCGTAGACATGGGCAGATTTGCCAAACTCCGTTATCAATTTTAGGTGTTCAATCTATTTATGGTTTATTTCTTTGTTTTTTCTGCAAGTTGTCTTCATTCTTTAATTTTTTTTACCACTCACATAATTCACATGCATTTTCAGAAAATATCTTGTTAAATCGAAGTCAAGGTGTAAATCACTAAGCATCAATTTCAGATCAAGTGGTATCAGAGCAAGTTGACTATATTGCAATAATTGTGATTAAGCATGGGGAAAAGATTTAAGAGAGATATAATTCAGGAACTCCAGGAGATCAATCAATAGATTCAACGAGAAAATTTTGAGCTGAGAAGATTGGTACAAATCCTCGAAGAAGACAGGGAAAGGTTGCGACCATTGGTGTTAGAAATAGAAGAAAGACCAGTTGGAAGAAGTCCTTCTGTTAGGAGTCTGAGTCCTATCAAGGATGATGAAATTTATCCATTCTATGGGAAATCAAATGAGGAGGATTCATATACTCCCGCTAGTCCAGTTGAGGAGCAGTCGGTAGGAGAGGCCATGGCCATATTTTCCTCTCCAGTAGAAAGTACTTAATACACTCCAGCTTCTCCTGTAGCTAATCAAGAACTGGAGTCGGGTGATCAAATATTTCCACTTTTGAAAGGCATACCAAAGGAATTGGTATGAATATGCTATCCAAGTTTGGCTACATGAAAGGACAAGGTCTTGCAAAGTATGGCCAAGGAATATCTAAGCCTATTGAGGTGCGAGAATGACCGCTCCATGAAGGATTGGGATACACAAAAGAGTCTATTGATGGAAACAATCCAGTGGTTTTTTGTACACATTGTCCTAAGTTCGGACACAATGTTGACCATTGTTGGGATCGGCATCCAAAACTAAAACTAGCATGGGTTTGAGCTCGTAAAGGCAAGAAAGAATCTCAAGCCAGTAGTGATGAAAACAATGAGTCGCAAAAGAAAGGTAAAATGGTCGAAAGATATAAATCTCCTTCACCTACCTTTAATGAAGAATATGCTAGGGTCATGGAACTTATAAAAAGAATAATTCCATGTACATTTTGCAGCAAACATAGCCATTGTGTTGCAGTAATGATGGAAGCAAAAGTTATACAAAAAGAAGATCATGGTGACAAGGAGTACGCCAAGACAGGATGATGCAACACTACAGGTCAAGAAAAATCTGCATGTGAATTCAGCACAGCCAAGACAAGAGTCGGGAAAATCCAATGGAGATTCATCTCAGTCCAAGAAAGGCTTCATTAAATTTGTCCTAAAACAAAATTATTGCTCAAATTCTCAAAGGAATGGGCATTGTGAAGATAATTGTTGGAAGTTGCATCCAAAGTTGAGATCCTCCAAAAATACTGAAGTGTCAGAGCATAAGAAGGATGTTGTAGAAGAGCATAAGAATGAACATGAAACTACATTGGTAGGACATGGGTCATCTTCTTGGAGCTGGGCATATTCTATGCCACATATGTAAATGTTTCATTGAGTCAATGTCTAGTTTACTTGATGTAATAAAAGTGATTTTATCTAATAAATCACTTATTGAGTCTAGTTAATGTTTTGTTGAGTCTAGACTATTTATTGTTGATTTTAGTCTATTGATGAAATGATGTAATCAATTGATGTAATAATCTTTTGGAGAACCAAAAGGTCCCAGTGGGGAGGTGTGATCCAAATGGATCTAAAAAGGACAAAAATTCAAAGTTCTCATATTCAGACGAAAACAGACCCATCACGTAGTGCTCTCCGTGTCGATTCTGGAAGTATATTCTTTTTCAAAAATCGACTCTGTATGGTGAAGTTATCGCGGTATGAAGTTTTTCCCAAACAGGTAAAAAGTCAAGGTCAACAGTTTGTACTACTGACATCAACAGTATGTTAGCATGACACGTGGAAAGTATAGATTTGAATTGGCTGATAGGTGGTAGATAACGTCAGCATGATGACATGAAAGCACTAAAGTGTGCCACATTGCAGGTAAATTTGGCATTTTTAGGGGTCGATTTGGACGAGTAAAAGGTTGAAACGTGGTTGTTCAGATGACATGTGGCAGGCTCAGATGAGGACATGTGACAATACAAATTGATAGGTGGCATCCTTTGGGCCTGACACATGGTAGGGGTGTTGAATATGCAGCTGAGTTGGGGGCTAACATGATCGATGATTGTGTAGTTGAGTGGGCTATATGAGCCAGTCAAAACATGACACATGTCCCAATAACAGGGCACTATATGGCACCCCAGATTGGGCCAATAAGGCCTGGGTGAAAATTTGTTTGAGCCACCGACAGATTTGACTGCGTGACCTCCGGACCAGGCAGTGAACTACACACAACGTGATAACCAAAATGGAAGCGGGGTGAGGTTTATTAAGCTAGCCTCCAAAAATTATGTTATGGCGATATGGTGCATGTTATTAGGGATAGGCCCCGGTCGACTAGGGCACCGTTCCACATAACCAAGGCTGAGAACTAGGGGTTGGGTGTCATTTGGCCTTAGCTCCTGGCCACATGAGTGCTCACATGACCAGGAGAGAAAGGCTAGGGGGTGCATGCCCAATATTAGCCAAAAAGTGCATTTTAGACCTTGGAAAAGGATTTTTTGAAGTTTTTAGCCCGATGTTGGTGGAGTTTTGCCCAATTTTGGAGGATTTGAGCCCATATTGAGGCCAAATATTGGGATTAAGTTGGGATATGATGCCCGACCCCAATACTATATAAAGAAATCATTATATATTTTTGAAACAAAATACAAATGGCTCTTGAAGCAAGATTTAGGAAACAAATCCAGAAGAGTAATTGAGATTGTGAGGCTTATTTTGGGAGTTCTACTCCACCTATTTTTATTGTCGTCAGTTACATCGGGCTCCTGAGACAGAGAAGAGTATAGTTGAATCATTTAGAGAACTGAGTGATGTAATTTCAAAGTAGATTTTTGAGCATTGAGGAATAATAAAGAAGCCTCCCACACTATAGCTAAAGGTCCATAGACATAGACAGATTTTCCAACCTCCGTTATCAATTTCTAGTGTTCAATCTATTTATGGTTTGTCTCTTTGTGTTTTATGCAAGTTCTCTTCATTCTTTAAATTTTTTTACCGCTCATACAATTCACATGCATTGTCAGAAAATATATTGTTAAATCAAATTCAAGGTGTAAATTACTAAGCACCGATTTCACATCACTCCATTTTATTCGAAATATATTTTTAAAATTATTTCAACATGAAATTTTATTTTAAACTAGTTTATTAAATATTATCAAAACTATAGTTCATTTAATATATATATATATATATATATATATATAGAGAGAGAGAGAGAGAGAGAGAGAGAGAGAGAGAGTATTTACTTATTAACATAAATAATCTATAGAAAATCTCTTTAAGTGGGGGAAGTCCCTTGTCCCACAAATGATGGATCATACCATAAATGATGGCTCATATCAGATCTTAAAAATAAATTGTTATTATTATTATTATTATTATAAACAAATAATGAATAACTTTACATATCATTGGAAAATAGTTATACATAACTTTTGATAATGGAGAAGAGATTTTAAATAACAATTTTAACGTCACACCATTTATTTGTATTTTTATTGATCTTAATTATTTAAGAATAGGTACATTATTGGCATGTAATTAGGAAAGCTTCCATATAAATAATTTTAAAATACAAATTTTCATGTTTATTAATTTATTTTTTTTAATAATTATAAATATTAATTATTTATATATAGTAAAAAAGAGTATATTTTCATTTTAAGGTCATGTTCAATCTAAACACCAAATTGGTGTATGAAACCCTTTTGTTTGTGGGATAATGGATCCCCTCTCCACGTACTGCTAAAATTTATGAAGGTGTGAATACCCTAAAATCTATTCATTTGTATTAAAAAGTTGTTGTAGTTGTATTAATTATTATAATAAATCAAATATAGATGTCTAAAAGATATTCCCAAAATTGTTTAAAATTTTGAGTTCATTTAAAACAATCTCTTATAAAGGATTTTGGAAAGCTATTACTTATAAATTCTATAAAAAGTACCTAATGTTAAGAAAATTTTGCAAAACATTAAACACACTACTAATGAATAAAATATGGTGTGTAGCCTTCCTCTGGGTTCTTTGAGTTGGCTTGAAAGTTCTAATCTACAACCAACATTTTCACATCCTAAGTTCTAATCTAAAATTGACATTTCCACATCATCCTCTTATTCTTGAAGTGACTCATCTTCATTAAACTTAGACAACCTGACATTTGAGGCAACTAAAGTAGGATTTCTAACTAGACTCACAACCATTTGTTGAGGAGAAACACACTCAATTTGGGGAGCTTTTATTTTCCTCTTTTGATTTGGTTTTTCAACGCGAAAAGTAAGGGGCACCAAAGCATTTATGAGTAGTATATGAGCTACAATTATAGTTCGTAGAACCAAACAATCAATACCAAAACTAGTAAGCCAAACAAGGCCAACTGATCCAGAGCCAGTAAGCCACAAAACAAGGCTAAGTGAACTATAATCCCACAAGAGAAAACCAAAAGCATATGTCAGTGAACCAAAAGTCAATTCAATATTAAATGACAAGTATTAAATGACAAGCCCCAATTCAAAACCATGATCAAACAAAGCAAAGAACCATAGAACAAAAAAACACAAAGGTTCCCCAAATTTCAGACTTGAAGCAAAATCCATTATCCCACCTACATTGAAACTCAAATATGAGTGCAATTGATGGACCTACTCCCTCATTAAATGCCTAGTGTGTAAGGGTACCACAAAGGTAATGCACCTTGGTCATTATGTTTCATGGTTAAATTTCCCTTACCAATAACCATTCAAATATGCACATCCAATAATTTCTAGCTGAATTTCGGGCAAAATTAAACATAAAATAACCCAAAAAAAAACCAAAACTTAAAAGTAAAATAAAATCCCCTACACATACTAACCCTATTTATTTACATAAATATAAATATTATTTATTTATTTATAAAAATATCCTACCTATTTATTTATAAAACATGCAAAAAAAATTAATAAATGATTTTTTTTATATTTATTATCAATTAATTTATTTTAATTCTAATAACACATTATTAACTAAAAAAACTCATCACTTCACGTGTATGTCAGTTTAAGTTTAAAGATACTTCTTTATCATTTCACGTGCATGTCAGTTTAAGTTTAAATATTTTGGTGTAGATGTGATGGTAATACCATAGTAAAAGATGATGCTAACATATCAGCTTAGAATTTTTGCAAGTCAAAGTGGGATTTCAAACTGTAAATACTTACACTATATGTGTGACATTAATATCATAGTAAGGATGGATAATAGGATAACATGATTTGTATTGGGGTAAGGGAATATCTTCTCATATGAACATCGAATTTACATCCCAAATTATGATTTTGTATTCGCAAAGATTTTACTACTTGTGTGTTTTTAGTGTCGAAGTGAGGGAGAATATCACATCCTAAAGTTTTTTTGGATTGGAAAATATTTTGCAATATGTATATTGGTGCGAATGATATATTAGTAATAATATAATGATAATAATTTATTTTTAAGGTTACAGTCAAGCCACACTAAATTGGTGTATGAGACTCCCTTGTTTGTGGGACAAGGGACTCTCTTTCGCCCAGCGATTTGACTGGTAAAGTCTACAGAAATATACATACCCTACCCCCCTCTGAATTTGAACTTGAATACTAGAGAAATTTTCTCACATCAATGGAATTCTTACACCCAAAAATGAACTTACAAATTAGAAATAGATAATAATATCATATTAATAATGAGAATGCACTCTGAAAAAAGCATCGATATGATGTGTGTACTAGAATAAGAAAAGATGCTATTACATTAATGTGTGATATTGGTACCTATTACATTAGTGTGTGATATTGGTACCAAATTAAAGGAAAATGATATCACATCAACGCGTATGATGTTCTCACTGAATTCCATAAACATTGGAGTTGCACCCATAAATCTAGCCTCTAAAATGGTAATGGGGATATTATCACATATGTTTGAGACTTTTACATCTAAGTGATCTTTCAAATTGACACAAATATTGACAATATTTTTTTGAGTATTTGCGTTGTTAGTGCCATGGAAATTTTCGGGTTGGTAAACCTTTTTCTATGGTTTCACATAATAGATGACAACCACACCTAAAATCAACCTTTCGGATTGGCACCTCAAACTGAACTTCTACAAATGGAAAAGAGCAATGGGACTTGTACAGTAAAGGGAGGCTGCAAATTGGTAAAGTAATTAAAAAATATTTTGGTCTGCGCATGAGGTTAGAAGTGACGGGACTTGTCGATGAAATAAAGATTTTGAATTGTGAAAGCTATTGAAAAGTATTTTGGTGTATGTGAATTGAATTTTTCTATTATGAAGTAAAGTTTTTATGTATCAAGAAAAGTTTTTATATGTGATGAGGAAAAAAATTAGTATGTGTGTGAGAATGACGTTAGTATCAAGAATGAAAAAGATTAATTTATAAAAAAACCAATTTTTTTTAATGATATTCAGTCATGCAATTACTAAATAACAATTCATCATATTGATAATGAAAACAAATTATATTAATATTTTTCAAATTTTTATACGATATGACGTAGATAACAATTACACCTTGAATCCATGTTCCAACTTGGTAATGCAATTACTAATAACAATTTATCATAGTGAAAACAAAAACAAATTATATTAGTATTTTTCAAATGTTTTATACGATTTGACATAGGTAACAACTACACCTTGAAGTCATCATCCAAAATATTTGAAAATATTAATATTTCATGGAAACAAAATGTTATAATATGGACTTGGAATATCATAGTGAAAACAAAAACAAATTATATTAGTATTTTTCAAATGTTTTTATCATAGTGAAAACAAAAACAAATTATATTAGTATTTTTCAAATGTTTTATACGATTTGACATAGGTAACAACTACACCTTGAAGTCATCATCCAAAATATTTGAAAATATTAATATTTCATGGAAACAAAATGTTATAATATGGACTTGGAAACGTGTACCTATTATCGTATCAAATTTGTTGGATCTTGGCCCGTAAACACCAAAGTTAATAAATAGAGAAATGGAGAGGATAAAGAATCACACACAAAGAAACATAGATGAATAAGGGGAAATGATATTTTTTATTTCTTCGTGGAGAAATACTTTACAAGGATCAAGAATTTTTTCATGAAATTCCACATTTAAATAAGGGAGATCTCAAGTGTTTCCAGCCATATGAAAATTTATATGCTTGAGGAACCTTCAAATTATAATTGCAAGGGTATGTGTTCTCGCAACCTAACAATCTCCACCTTAAAAACAATTTCATTATACATTTCTCAATGAATCAATCATCACCTTTCTTGTAATTCAAGAGAAGTCAAACACCACTGCAACTTTTCTAACAATACTCATTTCATTAAAGTGTCTGCATAGTTTTCTCCAGTATGGACCACTCTACCTCCACTGAATGAACATAACAACAAACTAAATCATTGCAACCACTTAATCATGCGTCTGAACTATCGAAGCACCCATTTTCATTCTCTTCACCTGGTTTTTCCATGTATCCATTCACAACACCAAATGCATGTGAAATATTTGAGCATTCGATTGTAGACACCATCCTTCCTACTATACTTGCATAAGATACACGAGACATATAATCCTTTTCTTATTTACTACCAGGACATAAACTTGAAGAAAGCTTACTATGGAATGATAAAGGGATATTTACAGGTTTCACAATGATCATATTGAACCTCATTAGTACCTTCACCATAGACTTTGGAAAATCAAATGGAGAAGAAAATATATTATGATCGCCCCTCCAAAACAGAGAGAAGCAAGTTTAGTGAAACGATAAACAAAAACGAGGATGTGCATTGCTAAAATCCGAAGAAGAATGTTGATGTTCTTCTAAAACATCCAAGAGAGCTTCGTGGTAGATTTTTGTATGCAAGGAAGTGGATGACACCCATTCACTGGATTGTGAGAAGTTGCGAAGAAACCATGAGAAGAAAAGGTAAAAGCCTCTTCATAGTTGAAGAGCCTTTTTAGAGTTGAAGAGAAAGTATCACTGACATTGAGACATTATATGGACAATGTTCCAACATTATTGAGAAGACAAGAGTAATTTGAAATACAACGAAAGGAAAAAATGAAGTTTATTCTTGAGGATACAAAATAAATAACAACATAAATAAGCCACGTGAAGCAACAAAGACGTGAGAAGCCACAAAGATGTTAGAAGCATAGATAAAAGTTGAGAAGCCACCAAGAAGTGAGACGCTATGAAGACTGGAAAATATGGGAGAAGTCGAGAAGTTGTGAAGAAGGACGATACACAGACATGCACAAATACTAAATTCAATAAAAAAGAAGTGGAGTGAAAAAGATAAGAAATTTGAAAGAGAGAAGAAGACAAGAAAGTTGTGGAAACTAAATGCAGCAAAAACTTTGGTTTTTAGTCACCAACAAATATAAGAATGTGGAAATGGGGCAAGAAGACCATCCTGATACATGAAATGTTGTAATGAGATCAAATGTTGTAATTTGGGGGTACATGATGGATTATAATCTCAGAGTGTGAGATGGTTGGGACTAAGTTATGTTTAATGGGGAGTCTAATGCATTGTAAACAATAAAATATGAGAAGAAATCTTAGTCTAAGGGAAGTTGGTGATAATGATAGTTCTAGTTATTTTTATTAGAAGATGTAAATAAAGGGGAATATGAAGGAAAATGAGCTAATTACATCCTTAACTAATTCATCTACAGTTATAGGAGTTGGTAAGTTATACTAACCTTTGTAACTTATTTGTAACTACATTTTATAACTATACGTTTATATTAATATACAATATAGATCAATAGTGTTGTGTGTTGCACCATCTATCGCTACATATAGTTTTAGATGTTGTTAAGTTATTCTTAAGGGGGAGTCTAATGCATTGTAAAACCATCAAAGGTGAGAAGAAATCTTAGTTCAAGGGAAGATGGTGAGAGTGATAGTTCTAGTTAATTTTATTAGAAGATGTAATTAAAGGGGAGTGTTAAGGAAAACAAGTTAATTAGATCCTTAACTAATTGATCTACGGTTACAGTATTCGTTAAGTTATACCAACCTCCGTAACTTATTTGTAACTATCTTCTTTAACTATAAATTTATATTAATAAACAATACAGATCAAGTTGTTGTGTGTGTTTCACCATCTGTCTTTGCGTATTTCTTTTACACTCTTCTCCTTGGTGTTACTCCAACAATATTTTTTATTTCTGTAAGAACAAGATCCCTAACGTTAATGTGACTATACCACAAGTCCTTTCTGGTAATGTTGTACTCATTGACGAAACTTCTTTATATCATCACAGGATGATTATCATAATTCCAACAATTCTCGTGATCCTAGAGATTATTCAATATGAATGGAAACCAATGAATCCTTAAGGTACTTTATCCATTCCAACATTGTTTTTGTGCCTATCATGCATTAATATTAATGACCCCAACCTTGACATTTTTCCTCAACAATAATCTCTGGTAGTTTCCTTCCCTACATAGTGATTGGATGTGGTTGTGTATTCTCACTATGTACCTTGCCAATGTTCTTCAACCCCGGTAGTTGGATCCCCATAATCCTTGGAAATCATAAGTCCATTTCAGGTGATACAACTCCATCAAATTAATCAAACAAGTTGAATCCCATATCCTCATTAGAATCCTCCTTCTCTTAGGGATTCTCCTTTTTCTTGTCCTCGTGATCAACTACTCTAGCAAGAGTGCCACCCCCACCTCCTCCATTGAAAGTGACCATGACACCCCCTCACTTGAAGGAACCGATACAATGTTTCATTGTCATAGGCTCCTCTTCCATAGACATAAATGATGATATACCATGAAAATATGGTCTCTTCCTGGTATTTAATCAAGAGAGATTACTAGCCTTGAACTATGCTAAGGTTTGCATTCAATTCTGGGTACACCCCTCCATTCCTTCACCAAATAAAGTCTCCACCTCCTTATGGGATTCTTCAACATTTTCTATGGCTCAACTTACCCTAAGCATGGGCTTTGATTCCTTCTCCATGGAAACTACCAGTAACAAATGAGCTCTTCACGGTAGAAACTAGCACACGGTTCCTTTCATGTGGTTATGCTTTCCTCCCTATACCAGTCTATCTGCACCTATCCCTCATTGGCTCACGATAATATTTCTTTGATACCATTCATTGGATCTTGCCTTTCAAACACCAAAGTTAATGAACAAAGAAACTAAGAAGATAAATAATCACACACAACACAATAGAGACAAATAGGTGACAAAGATATTCTTTATTTATCTATGGATAAATACTTTACAAGCCTCAAGAAGCTCCTCACGTTATTTATCTATGGATAAATACTTTACAAGCCTCAAGAAGCTCCTCACGGGGTTCTTCATTTAAACAGGAAAGATCTCAAGCATTTCTAGACATGCATATATCTATATGCTTCAGAAACCTATGAATTATAACTGCAAAACTATGTATTGTCACAACCCAATATATTTAGAAATTTGTACCTCAAAAATAGTTTTCGATGAAAAAAACATATTTACAAAACAATCTCAGCAAAACTATTAATGTAGAAGCATAGAAATAAAATATTATATTGTAATAAAATCTCGATGAAATCTCAACATAGTGTATTGGATCAACAAAACATATTTACAAAAAAGTCTCAGAAAAACTATTAATGCAAAACGTTAGAAAGAAAACTATTAAATTGTAATAAAATCTTTATGAAATCCATACATAGTTACAACACAAGTTTCCCTTATGGATTTTGAAATCCAACATAGTTATGACATAAGGCCCCTTAGGGACGTATTGATTTGACTTGTTAAGTCATCCAGATCCATTGGACGTCCATTTATGATGCATAGAAGTTCTTTGTTCTCCTTCTTCGTGGAAGATACATGATCCAGATTATATTTGGAATGAAATAAAGGTAGAGATATAACAACGAAATAAATAAATATATTGCAATAAACACAAAGATACAGTATTGCACATTTTTTATATTTGACTGATATAATCCTCTTCTTTCCTCATTCTTTCATTAAATTTCTCAAATGGTTAAATTATTCATGCAAGTTTAAAACTCAACCATAATCATTTAAAAGATCCTGCTGGATCAACGATAGTAGAAGTGGGGTCTACATCGATGATCATCTTCTCCATTATTTTCTGAATCAAATTTCAAATCAGGGTTCGGCTCATTTTACTTGTTATTGACCACCAATCATTGTTTTGAGTGACATTCATAAATGTTGTTCCAGGATATTTTGTGGAAATCACACCACTTTCCCCTGTCCTTCTTTGTCTTTCCGTTTCCCTTCTTTTCCTATGGATTGGACTGGTTTTCTAGAGTCTAGTTATTAGGGTCATCTTTACCATACTTTGGTTGTTACAGATTTCCATACCTAAAATCCCATTTGTTCTGGTTTCTAAATTTTTTCTCTATTTTGACAACATATTAATAGGTAGCTCCCAGTGATGAGATGTACACAAAATCAATTTTCGTTTGGATGTACCTATGCAGATCCCTGTAGTATTTCAGAACCAGATTATTCTCAGAGTATTTGATACCCAACTTGTTGCACAAGGTATGGAAAGTATTTATGAACTCCAACACTATTTGGCCCCTCTCTTGCCACAATGTGGTCCATCTCATGTACTAGTTGTCATAGTTACCAACAGGGTAATATTGTTCCTTAACTACATCCAAAAAAAATTATCAAGTGGGATTGACCCCATATATTCCAGAATCCTCTATGGAAATTTTCTCCCATTAATTTTACAACCAATGTTTGACATGGGGGAGATCCTTAAGGGGTGCGAAGGTGATCTTTTCTCTATCGAAAAAATTGTGAAAAAATAAATAACCTTCTAGAAGATTTAACCATTTTTCTAAGGCATATTCATCAATATAACCTTCAAATATGGGAATATCAAAGGTAACTTGTACCTTTAAAAGAGAGGTTTCTCCAAAGTAGTCACTTGATGAATATGTGCTTGTTGTTATCGACAGGCATTGAAGGATGTGGAAAAAATTCTCCATCATTTCGTCCCTCTGTCGCGTGAAGCTTGCTCAAGAAACATATTAATAGAATCTTTTGCTTCGTCATTTTTATTTTATTCTGCCATGGAGGTTTTATTGGGCGTGTGAGAGAAATTTTCCTCAAGAGGGACAATATCTAGACCCAATTTTCTTTACTTGGATGTCGTCATGGACATGCACTGAAAAATGATCAAGTGCATGTTGCTCTGATACCATTGATCCAGATTATTTTCGGTACGAAATGAGAGCGGAGATATAATAAAGAAATTTACAGAGATATATAAAATATCAAATAATATAATAGATATTTAGCATAGATATAACCATAAACACAAAGATACAATAATACACCATTTGTATTAATGAGTGAAATGTAAACAATTGTAAAAATACAGAGTGAAGGACTCACTAGAATGGTGGAATCTTATCTCTAATAAGAGATGTGATGGACATGCTCATTCGAAATAATATGGTGATGTTTAAAATGAGCCTCTAAAGGCCTTTTTAACATAAATAAAATCCAAAACCCTAACCCTAGAAGATGAAAATCCAAAATATTTGTGGGCCCCGATGGGGGTAGTTGATACATCAACTTCTTGGGGGTGTAAGTTTTGCATACGATATTCATTTGGGGCGTTCGATGCCTCGTCGAAAAGTTCTATATGAGAAGAAAAAATTATGTTGGGGGTCAATATATGTCTTTTAAAAAACCCATGGTGCCCCAAAATTCAAAAAAAAACATCATTTAGCACCTCAAAATGCCCCAAAAAGTTTGGGACTCGAAAAACTATAAAAAAATTCCAAAATGGAAAATTGCTCTTTGAGCTAATGGAATGTCTGTGTTGGCACAGGCGCAGACCCAGGGTTAAACACTTCAACAATGCACCAACAAAACCCTAACTATCGGCCCTTTCGACAACACCTGTGAAGCAGATGAGGTCTCACCCAAGGTAGAGGCAGGGGGGGTCGCAGGACTCAGATTTCTAAAACTAGGCTGGGACAGAGATCTGTGATTACAACACTTAACAAAGATATTAAACAACAATATGCATTAGTTCTTGAACCTTATTCACATCACATATTAAACCCTTATTACAGATCATCACAGTAATAATACAGATCAAGTACTTTCCATCTCTTACCACATAGTGTTAAATCAAATCTAGCATTTATATACCATCAATAGAGCACTAAGCATCCATATATCTATTCACCATATATAAAGATCGACGTGCTAGTAGATAAATATCATAAATAACATTCACAACATTGCACAAAGCACATCAAACACAGGATATACATGGTTCACCCCAGTGTGGGGGTACATCCAACAACTTCTTCTTCTTCTTTATTATTCTTCAAGCTTCTTACATTCATCTTCTCTAGTGCACAAAGCCACAGAGCCCAA
Organism: Picea abies; assembly: GCA_900067695.1. Lineage (NCBI taxonomy): Eukaryota > Viridiplantae > Streptophyta > Pinopsida > Pinales > Pinaceae > Picea > Picea abies. The sequence goes on from CBVK0100352632.1 coordinate 16,034, forward strand.
CTTCACAGTGGACAGGTGATCTGCGCACAACGTACTAGATCCACCTTCCTCAAAATTAGGTCAAGGCATAGAGCCAACTCCTTAATAGCACAAAGCACTTACAACTTCTTACACTAAGCCAAAATAAACCTATCATGCACATAGCCACTAGTAGTCATGCACTAAGCAAATGGCCATCTGCATTGCTTAGCTACTACTTATTTATACAATTAAAAAAATGCCTAAACACAGGTAAACCCATGGGCTGACATACCATAACCCATTACATAACCCTAGTAAACCCTTTTATCCATCCACAAGCCTGAAAAACAAGTGAGATCTCGTGATCTTAGCTCCGCCTGGGAGCTCCATCTTCGACCAGCCTGTTAAAGTCCCAAAAGTGGTCAAACATGACCAATGTTTCCTCAAAACTTGGTCAAGGGCCAACAGGCCCCCAATACTCACCTATGACTCATCCCGAGTCACTCAGATATCGGCAGTATTTCTTCGAAGGCCTCGAGCTTAGATCAAGTTTCCTCAACTTGCTACTTTGATAGAGACTCCTACTTGGCAAACTCCTAAATCACTTGCTATGTAACAAGCCCTTCTAGGAATTGTTCCACTATTGCAACTACTTGGTCTAGTTGCGAGCCTTGGCCTTCAATCTCTTCAAAACTCTTGTAGGCTTTGTCCTGCACCGGCTGGAGTCTCTATGTCACCTCCATGACTTTTCTCTAGATGGTAGTAACCTACTATTGAATTGCACATTGCTTTTGTGATCACTTCATTTTCTCAACTGCAGTAAGCAGCTTCATTTGTGCTTGCACGGTGGATGTCTTTTGCTTCGCCTCCTGGATCTATTCTTCCAGTTTCTTTAGCTCTAGATGTTCTGCAAGACACTCATAGGTCTATGCACTCTGATCAATCAGTTTCCTACACTCTGAGGTGAGTTCTTTGATTCTTTCTGTTGTTTTTTTAGCGATTTCTTCCCTCTGATCGCACACTTCTTGCGGAGTGTTCGGCATTGCTTGGATTTATAGCTCCATTACTCTTGCTTGAAGTTGTTGAATGGATTCAACGATATTCCCCACTTGTATCTCGATTGACTCTTCTTTCTCCTGTGCCAAGCCCGACACAGAGCGAAGTGCTTTAGTCACTTCTTCTTTAACCACAATTTTCTCTGCGAGAAGCTGGTCTTTTTCTTTCTGTATCCTCACTTTGTCCTCCTCAAACATCACCTAAATTTCATCTTTCTCCTTCTGCACAGCTCGAAGTTTCTCTAAGACCTCCTCCTTTTCTCGCTTCAAGGGTTTTGTAGCCTGCTCCTTTTATTCTTGGGCTCAACGAAGTCGAGACTCTATTTCATCTACTAACCTTCGTAATTGGGTGGGCTCATCCCCCAATTCTGCAATCTTGGATGAAGGAGGAACAGTAGGCACTATGCGGCTCGATTATATGGATTGATGTATGTCTTTGAGCTCCTTCTCTATTCTTTCATACAGTGTTTCTTGCTTTCCTCCATGTCTCTGCAAGATATATTTTGAAGCATATTCCACGGTTGTGATGATGATATCGACATCTTCCACTGTAAGCACATTCTTCGACTGGGGTTTATTGCCTCAAGCATTCTTTCTTTTTGAGGGTTTATGTGTAGAAACCTTCCATTTCTTTGATGTTTCAGCCTTTGTAAGGGAATCCTTCAGTGGTGTAACTTCTCCTATTCCTTGCTTGTCTCATTATTCCATTCCTTCTTCTTGGTTTACTTCGTCTCCTCCTCCTACTGCGGATGATTCAAACCTACTTTTCTTGGATGCGTTGTCCTCCTCATCAGTTTCTATGTTCTGCACTTCCTCCTTTTTCTTCTTTTTCTTCATGCTATACTGTCCATCATGTTTGACCTGGGTGACCAATGGACTTCCTATGATGTTGGGATCGGAGAGTTCTACATCTTCCATCAGTACAAGGAACTTTGTTGGCCATTCTTTGGTGATCTCCTCCATGTCTTCGTCGGTTAGCTTGTAATAGGATTGCAACTCCTCCTTTCCTTCATCCCTACGCATAGTGATATAAATGAAGTGTCGATCTACACAGAACTTCGCTAGCAGCCTGTAATGATGCAAAGTGTTAGTTTTCATTCATGTGAATTCTTCAATGGCGTGCTTCAGTTGTAAGTAGTAATCTTGGAACACCATGTTCGATTGCCATTGCTTCACCATATCATTTGTATACCACAAGGTAGAGAACCTTGCGGTCAATGGCTCTGATGGATCAACTTCTGGGAATGCCACTCCTTCTAGCATCTACCAAGCGTTGAAGGTGATCAGTACCAGTAACCAACTGAAATGAAACTCATATCCCTGATCTTGCACTTTGTGGCAGTCCTTCTCCAACTCGTTGACAAGGTAACTTTCCCAGTTCATTTTCATTCCTTCTACGTACTTCCCTACAAGGTCTACTACAAATCCAATGACCTGCATCGGGCGGTTCTTTGTGATGATCTTACCATCTATAAGCTGAAAATATAGTAACACTGTGCCATCCTGGATGGAGGAAACCTTGTAGCCTCGCTTTCCCTTCTCTACATCACCATAGGCTTCCTTTATTCGTTGCCCCGGTGAGTGATCTGAGGTCTTCCCTAGGTAGAACTGGTGAGGGTCCAGTCCCTGGATACTCAGTTCTATGATGAGGTGGATCAAAGACAGATGCACAATGATGCGCCTATCAAGCCAAAGATACCCTCCATGGTAGAACAACAGGAGGAGTTTAACGCAAGCATTAACCTCCTGATGTCGACAGAAGTGGGGGATATTCATTACATTCAAGATCGTTGATTGCACAAGCTCCTTTATCCATGGCTGGGAGACTATGCGTGACTTCTTCCCAGTCATCTTCATTAAATACCTATGCGGTGCGAGCATCACATAGTTCTTCCTATCTTTGAGGTTGAAGTCATTGTTCTTTAGCACTGAGATATATCCTAAATGAAGTCCAACTATGTGTATCCCCTTCAGGATGTATGCAGTGATCAACGTGTACTCAAAATCCCATGGGATGCTATCATGGTTAACCATGCCAACCAAAGGCAGGATGTAGTCTAGCAAGACCGATGGATGTAGTCCAGCCAGATCGTCATGGTGCTTGCTTCGCTTCTCAGTCATAGTTCGGCTAGAACGACGTCTAGTCAAGAGGGATGCTTGCAGGCTCCTAGTCGATGACGTCTGTAGTCCTACAGACATGAATTTCTCAGTCATGAGGTCTACAAGTATTTCCTCCATAGACTTCTCCAACGCCCTATGTTTGCCCAACATTCACACTTGTAATACAATAAATTGGGTAGGCGAATAGACAAGAAGGTTACTCAAATGGATGGTGCGGTCTAGAAAGAAAAGCGCGATATGAAATCGATTCTCTATTAGCTCGGATATCTCGGTTTGCAAAAAGTGGTCCCGACGCAATGTCCAATGGGTTAAATAAGCAACGTCGTAAAAAATTCCTCCAACGGATAGGAATGTCTCAATCAATACGAATCCATCCGTTATGACGCGGTCTTAACAGTCCAAAGATGATCTTTCTATCAATAACTGCATTTCTAGTCGTTCCAGAGCGTTATTCTAATGGTTGGGGTGCCTCTAATGGTCATATAGATTCGTTTCGGCGAAGTCCTATTCTGCGTTGTTCTGCTATTCCGACGAGGTTCAAGTTCTACAGATCTGTCTCCTACGAAGTCTTTTCTGGAATTTACCGTATTTTTTCTAAGTTGACTTTCTTCTTACTAAGCTTCCTTCCCTTCTTTCCTGTGATCTAAGTCTCTGGATTCCTCTTTCCATTCTTATTCTTATCTTTTCTTAGCATAGTGACTTTGCGCTGCTGATGTTCTTTCAATTCTTATCTTTTCTTAGCATAGTGACTTTGCGCTGCTGATGTTCTTTCACATGGTTTAGAGATAATACATCTTTGCTTACTAGGTCCTGGGTGAACATACTTTCTTTTGCATGGAGAGGTCCTTCAATCCTTCTTGCATTCTTTCAAAGTTGACAGCTACTTCTCTTTCATTCTGTTGCTTCAACTCAACTTCTCATTCTTCTATCAGTCGATCTATTCTTCGAGTTATGAAATCCATTAGTTCTTTCTTTTTCTTTTATGTGGCTTCCTCCTCTGCTTTCCTTTTGATATGATCCTTCTCAATCCAAGTCTTTCCTAGTAAAAATGAGAAAGGGGCGTTGTTCTCAACAAACCTAATAACTTCAAATTTGTCTTCAGTCGTAGTTCCATGAGAAATCATAGGTATATTAGTAACTCTTCCACATAGGGTTATCATTAGTAAAAGCGAGAAAGGGGCGTTGTTCTCAACAAACCTAATAACTTCAAATTTGTCTTCAGTCGTAGTTCCATGAGAAATCATAGGTATATTAGTAACTCTTCCACATAGGGTTATCATCTTTCCTTTAAAAAATCCTATCCTTCCCAATGAAGGTATCATATCAGGCTTTCCCAAAATTTCCCAAGTGCTTTCTGGCATAATGTTCACATGTGTTTCTTCATCTAATACACAGTCTATGTCGTAGTCTTCCATTCTTGTAACTATGCATTGTTTTTCTTTCAGGATCTCTGGTAAACTGATGTCTTTGTGATCATCCATTTCTTATTTTAACTGTATTAAGATAGTCTCTAACTCTTTTTCTATGTGATTCTTAGTATCTTGAACTTCTTTATAGTTTTCTTGTCTCGTGTTCATCTTTTCAACTTTAGCAATCATTCTTGGACAATCCTCA
>CBVK0100352633.1:0-20782 GCA_900067695.1 Picea abies
TATCTTTCCCTCTTGCACAAGCACAAGCGCATCTCAAACATCATCCTACCATGGGGGAAAGCTAGCATGTCTCTTACACAAGCATATACACATCTTGAACAAGATCATTCAACTGTGGGGGAAAGCTAGAGTGTGCTAGCTTTCTCTCTTGCACAAGCACAAGTGCATCTCGAACAACATCATTCCTCCGTGGGGTAAAACTAGCGCATGCTAACTTTCAGTCTTGCAGAAGCACAAGCACGTCTTGAATAACATCATTCCATTGTGGGGAAAGCCAGCGTGTGTTAGCTTTCCCTCTTTCATAAACACAAGCACATCTCGAACAACATCATTCTAGCATGGAGGAAATCTTGCACATGCTAAACTTCTCTTTTGCACAAGCACAAGCACATCTCAAACAACATCATTCCACCGTTAAGGAAAGCTAGCGCGTGTTATCTTTCCCTCTTGCATAAGCACAAGTTCATCTCGAACAACATCATTCTACCATGGGGGAAATCTAGCACATTCTTTCCCTCTTTCATAAGAACAAGCACGTCTCAAAAAACAAGCACAATCGCATCTCGAACAACCTCATTCCACTATGGGGGAAAGGTAGCGCATCCTTTCCCTCTTTCAAAAGAACAAGCACGTCTCAAAAAACATCACTCCACTGTGGGGGAAATCTAGTGCATCCTAGATTTCTCTCTTGCACAAGCACAAATGCATCTTGAACAACATCATTCCACCGTGGAGGAAAGCTAGCACGTGCTAGCTTTCCCTCTTGCACAAGCACAAGCGTATCTCGAACAACATCATTCCACTATGGGGAAAGCTAGTGTGTGCTAGCTTTCCCTATTGCACAAGCACAAGTGCTAATGTCAATATGGGGAAGTCCATTGATACCCAAGAATAAAAGGGGTTACTTAGGCCCAACATCCAACATACAATAGGTGGATCGTGCCAAGCATGCTCGAGGCGCCCTCTCTCAAACTAACCATATGCCTTGCCAAGTATGCCTGGCATGCCCTCCATCACACCAAACCGAGCACGCTCTTAGCCAACTCTTCGTCTGGTCATGTCTCTGCACACACCCTTCCGAAGTGTTGGAGGCCTTATGGTTTCTCTTCCAATCAAGCATTAGGAGTTGGATAATTATTTCTTTAACTTGGCAAGCTTCCGCTAGATCTTCAAGTGTTTCTTCTTATTTATAGTTGGGGTCTGATTGCTTGCTAAATGATTTAATAAGAGATGCATAAGATGATATATTCCCTTTGCCCAAATATCTAAACCAATTCATTACATCATCATCGAGGGAAGATACAAAAATCTTCATCATGGCATCCTCATGGACAACATCAAGATTCAACATAAGTTTCATGAAAAGATGTGACATGTAATGTGGTTAAATCAGTGTGCCCATGAAAAATTATGCCATGCTCAAGTTGATTCACATGATCAAATTCATTTGAATATCTTAGGATACCAAAAACATCTAATGGAGGATACCAATATTCATCCAAGGCTAATGCCATATTTATTTACTTTAATCATTGAAATGTAATTTTTAAAACACATAATCCTCATACCTCACACGGATTAAGTGTATATTGGGATGGAGACTAAATCTTGTGATCTGTATTGAGGCTCCTCTTTAAGTGAAATCAAGCCAAATCAGGTTGTATTCAAGAAAGAGATACCCCTTAATGTTTGGTCGTGAGGTATATCAATATGTTTTCCCTACGTTATGCACTCACTTGATTTGAAAATAGTTCTTCAACAAGTAATTCAAACCTGGTCTTCTTTGTTGTTGTTTTCTAAATTAAATTATATTGTGGACAGGTCGTCGAAATGGGGAAGGTTAAGAAGAAATATATGGGGATCAGAGTTGCAGTTAATGGAAGAAAACGTAGTTAATAGAGTTTAAATGTCTGCGCTACCATGTGAAAGAGTCAAGCCATAGCCAAATGAGCATCAAAACTGTACCGAAAGAGTGAAAAATCCACAGCCAGATGAGGACCAAAACTGTGTTATGTCTATCACTAAAAGAAATGTAAAGTACACAGAAAGCCATCTCTGGTCTCATTTTTTCATGAATAGGTTTACATGTCTCACTTACCTACCATGCGCGGATTCAATTTATGGAGGCGGTAGATAGTTGTACTGTTTATTATTCTTATGAATCCGATCCCTTCCAAGCATCTTTTGACGGAACAATTCCATGTGTTGAAATAGTTTCAGCTACAACTGCTATATATTTCTCTGTAACTAGCGCTTATATACAGAGTATATATAAAATTGACTCTCTAAAATCTTTGAAGAAGATTTGATCTTAAGGTGTCTTGTTATATCTTCAAAATCACTCTGTCGTGTGGTGTCATGGCCTTAATCAAGAGCACTTGTCAAATAGGGGATGGTTCGATTGATAGTTATCAGGATACCGACAAGATCAGCCGTGAAATTTTCTCTGTACTGGAAAGCAATTGGTTGTGACCATATAAATCATCATGTCATGCGGAGAACTTGAAGTATGTAGAATCAACCAAAAGAGCATTTTAAGCATCGATGGGAGCGGAATGAGAGGGATTCTTGCTTGTTGTTATCTCTCGTATCTCCAAAACGCTTTGAAACTCAAGATGAGAAATCCCAATGCACACGTCTCAGACTATTTTGACATTGCCGCTGGGACTAATATTGGGGGAATTATCATTGTTGCGTTATTGGCAAAGGGTGAAGACGACAAAGCTCTTCACACGGCCCAAGAGACAATGGATTTCATTATAGGAAAGGGGAAACAGATGTTCCAGTTGTCATCATCATGTGGTTTGTTGGGTAAGTTAATCCTCAGGATCAAGGTAGCCGCTGCATCAATATGCTACAATATGGGGTATTCCTGTACATATCAATATGGGGTATTCCTGTAAGTATAGTATAGGGATTCCATACCTCATGAAAAAACATTACGGGGGTATCTCTTTCTTGATCCCTGATATTGCATCCTAGAGGTTTGATGTTCAATCCATATGGAATCCCTATACTATGCACAGTAGGAGGGCGATGAACCATGTCATTCAAAGACGAGCCTAGATTGAGGAAAACATAAATTAAATACTTATTGATGATGACTAATCAAAGGAAAAACTGGAATTCATGAAGGAATATCCCTATCATAGGGTTTGGCATAATTGAAAAATGGTTATGATAAATTGACTCAGAGAGATGATATTATGAACACAGATAATCACTGTCGCGACCGAGCAAGACTCAATAAAAAATAAAAATAATTAAAAATGACCAGGGTTTGCATACCTGCTATTTGTAATTTATTGCGATTCCAGCGGGGAATCAACAGAGTTCCAAGGATTATATAGGCAAATCGCTGCAAAATGGCTATCAGTGGAATCAACAGAGTGCCAAGGATTACATAAGAGAATCCTTGCAAAATGCACATCGACAGAATGGGCAAAGTATTAGAAACTCAATTCAACGACGGAATTGAGCGATGAAAACACACAAAGATATCAAATTTCACAATATTATCCTCCCCTTCGCCCTCTGTGTGGGGCTCGGATCCTCTTGAAAACAAATCTCGTTGATTAGGTAGAATGGTCATTCACTTTGATCACACTGGAAAGACTATGCTGGAAATGCAGATTGGAAAATGGAGAATTGGGTTCCCTCTAAAAAAAATTTCAATTTAAAATTCCTTCCTATATTTCAACTTCGCCACCAAAATTTTCGGCCTTTCGAATATTTACCACCACGGTCACACCATTCAGGTTGTGGCAAGTGCAACAAGGATTATACATTATACACATTATAATAGGGAGTTTTCTTCATGAGCCTCGAGTTGTCCATTATACATATTGTGTTTCGATGTGTGATTGATAGTTAATACATTAATAAGAATATTTGTGGTTTGATCTATCATTAAAGTTAATGTTAATTAGTGTATCTTTTAAGTTATTGATTATTGTTGTTTTGATTATTCAGGTTATCACAATGGAACAGAGTTTGAAGGTTAAGGGATCTAATAAAATCTTGAATAAACATTATAATAGCTTGTTACTTGTAATTGTCGATTAAGTTTTTGTTAAGTAGTTACTATGTTGTGTGATTGAGAAATATTGTTTTAGTTGTTGTGTTTTTTTTGAGTTGGAACCACTTTAAGATTCAACATTTGGTGAGCATTCTATGAGCTCAAAAGGACCTCTTAGTGAGAGATCATATTTCTTGCAAACTCCATAAGGGGTTTTAGGGGTAAACCTCGAAAGTTTCAAAAGGTTCAATGGAACCAAAAAAGAAGTTTGAAAAGTCTAATCCTAGTCAAAACTAGGGTGATGAACAAGGATAGGGGATATCCCTCAAGACTATAAAATGAGCATACAAATAGATTATACTATGGAAGACTAAGTCTGAACATGCAGTGGATTTAGAGTAGGAACATGCATGTGGGGAAACAAATTTCCTCGAGAATTCATTAAGGAAATCCATCAAAATTTCAAAGAATCCAAAGATCAAGAGTCAATGCATTTGGACCTTGTTTAGGGCATTGTACAAGGATTTGCACTATGGGGATCATAAATGGTGGGAAAAAACCCAAGAGAAGTATTTACCTAATATAACCAAGCTGCCCAATTTTGACGGTGCAAGGATCAGTACAAATGATCATTTGTTTACCGTCAATACCAATTGGACGCAAAAAAATAAACCAACCCATCAACCCAATGAATCAGATTCAATGGTGTGTTGAGAGGCATGCCACTCGAATAGTATCGAAATCGATGAAAAGTTAGCCTTTAGAGGCTAGTGTAACATACTCAACCAATTTAAGGGAGCCTATGTTATATATACCCTAAATAGTATCAAAGCTAATGATTTGGATTATGTTGAGAACAAAACAAAGATAACAATAACAAGTAAAATAATGTTGAGATATTACGAATGACACATTAATATAGTGAAACCCAAACTAAAGATTGCATTAAGGCATTTGTGAGCGAGGGGGTCAATCCTTAAGTCCATGGAGGAGCTATACTTAGTAAATTATGAGGAGCTAGACTTAGTAAATTTTGACAAAGTGTAAACCTGTCACTCCATTGTTCTCTAGGTTATAAACTTGCCAATTCTCCTTAACCAACCTTAAAAAAGTGTCATCATTGAGCCAAGTTCTATTGAATTTGAAAGGATTGGGTGGCTTATTCATCCCAGTTCTTAATTCAAGGAAACTCGGGTAATGATATGATATTCCCTCGTGTCCTATCCATTGTTTCAATTGAAATGATTTTTCAAGTAGTGTATCCTTTATCAGAAAACGGTCCAATCTTTTAGCTATGTTGTCTTCTCCCACTGTGTTATTTCTCCAAGTAGGTTTGAATTTGACCGGCTCAATATCCAGAAAGTTGTGTTCCTCGAGTTTTTGTGTGAAGTAGCTAGAGAGGGGATCCGTTCTTGCATGAGTTCCCCATACTTATTTAAAACCCAAGGAGAAATTTAAGTCTCCTCCCAAGATTAAGAATTTTTCTTTTAATAAAGACTTGGAGAAGAAATTGTCCCAGTAGGGGCCTCTGTTATGAAAGGGTCCATAGATGTTTACAATATTGAGGGATTCTTCAAGTTCTTTCGAGGTAAATGTGATACCAAGGCTAGAGTCAAAACCCCAAGAGTTGATGACTTTTATAGTACGGGAGTTCCATCCAATAGCTAGGCCTCCTGATCTCCCGATAGAATCCAGTGTAATAAAACTCTAATCTGGTAGTAGCGAAGAGAGTCTATTGAAAACTTCTATCCCTTCCCCCAAGGTTTCTTGAAGGAGAAGGACATCTAGATGTTCTGTAAGGATCATCCTTTTTAGGGTTGTTCTTTTGAGGGGGGCAGCCAATCCCCTACAATTGAAAGAACAACACTTCATCAAGGCCCCTTTCCCATGGTTCACCTTGCTCTAAGCGCCCTTTCAATAGAGACTCATTTTCCTGCTAAAAGATCAATCTTGGCTTTCTTCTAAGCCTTAGAAATGAGGGTTTTTCTACCTCTCCCACTTTTCTTTGTTGGGATCAGGTCCAAGGATAATCCTCCTGAGTGTTCTTTGTTCAGGGATCTTAAGAAGTAATGCCTTGAGAAGATATTAGACGAGGACGTAGTGGAATCCTCCGAGACTGGGGCAGAAGGTGTAGCGGGGCGATTCCAAGGGTAAAAAGGAAGCATAGGAGGCTAGATAAGGAGAGGGGTAGGGAGGGAGCGAGGAGGGAGGTGAAAAGGAGGGGATAACAGTACCCAGGGGAGAGAGCAAGGGGAGGGAAGGAGAGATCATCCACTCACGGCCTTTTATAGACAAATTATTTATTAAAACAGTAATAGAAGGGGTAAGGTTAGAGGAGGTACCCACATCTGGGAAAGAAGTGGTTTTTGCCAAAACTGAACTTCGCTAATCCGGTTGTAAAGGAGCCATTTCTGAGAAATGATGGCCAAAATCTACAGACATTTCTTCTGTAAGGTTATCGGTTTGGCATCCCTGGTCCCTTTGTGAATTGAGAGAAGATTCCAAAGAATCAAAAAACTTCTGAGAATATTTGTACCTTCCATACACTGTTCCTCGAGTCCTTAAAGGGAGCTTAAAATTCTTGATAATATGTCCATACTGATGACATCTTCGGCACCTGAAGGGTATGTTCTCATAGTCCAATTTTTGAACATAGTTGTATTGTCCCCAACTGAGATCCAACTCTTCTCCAAGACCTTCCTTGACGTTCAGATTTACTAGAATTCTTACTAATTTCCTTTGTTTTGTTTCTTCAAAGGTCATGTCCGCGTCCAAGAAGTCTCCTAAAAAATTTCCAATTTTTTTGAAATAATCGAAGGACCAGAGATGGAAAGGTAGTGTTGGTAGTCTTACCCAAACCGGAATTTTATCAAGACATTTTGTGCTTGCGTCAAATAGTGGAATCCATGGTTTGAGAAGAAGCGGAGAGTTGTTGATGCTCCATGCTTTACTTAGCACCCATTTGGAATGTTCACTATTCTGGAGAGTTAAAGCATACCAGTTTTTGTTTAATTCCACCAACTCTGGTAGATATCCAAGCTCATCCCTCCAAGAAGAAAGTATCCAGTCTTGAATAGTTTTCACCACAAAAATTATTCCATTCACACGTACAAAAATTGTTTGATTTGCCATATGGGATACCTGATTGATCTCGATGTCTTCTCCAAGTGCCATATTTCCAACCTTTCCTTTAGTTTTTAAGCTTTTCCTCTTCAGCCTAGATCCTACTTCTCTGGCTCATGTAGCTCCTTCCAAAGTATTTTTTTGCTTCTTTAAGGGTTCCCTGGTGGAGTAGGTCTTCTTGCATCCATTGTACTCATCTGGTTCAAGCCGAGCAGAAATGAAACCCTTATTTAAGGGAAAAGGGGGGGCGACAATAGGTCCTATCTCAGAAAAGACTGAGGGGTCTACGTCGTAGCTGGAGAGAGGATGATCAAGGTCAAGCTCCAAGGGAGAGTGAATAAGTCCTCCTTTAATAGAGTTTACCCAATCTAAGTCAGAAGCTTGTAGCGGACTGAGCGGGGGTAAAATGGCTGTTGTAGAAATTGAAGGCCTCAACACCCAAGGTTCTGTAAAATATCCAAATAGTAGGTCGTCGAGGAGAGAGGGAAAAAGAGGGGAAACCAGTTCAGCCTAAGAAGGAACGAAAAGGAAAAGAGGAGAGTCCCTAGTGCCCACCAGATGTTCAAGTGGTCCTCCACCCGTCAAAAACTCCATTGCCACGATGTCCACCAAAGCTATCTTCATTGCGCCAGAAGTCCGTGCGGTCACCGAGAGATCCTCCATTGTCGATAAGGTGTCGGGAAAGACCACCAGGAAAGGGGAGCAAGAGAAGGTCAGGCCGAGAACAGAATGTTGGACAACTGAGAGGGGTGGTGAATCAGTTGTTACTATGCTTAAACAATTATATCCATTTTTAAATTCATTACAAAACTTCTCAATGATGATCACAATAAATAAGTAGTAGAGCATTCAACATCAATCACACACATGTATAGTACAAAGACAGATATTCCTGAGGAAACCCATAAAGGGTGAAAACCTCTTCTTCTTTATATGATAATTATTTTCTGTACATTATCATTCTTATGAGCACCAACTCATAATGAGGCTACTACCTCTGTTTTGAAAGTTGCTACTTGCTAAGAGAACCAACTCTCTAGTTTCTCTAGCACCCACTAGAAGGAAGTACTAACTCCCTCACTGCTTTAGCACCAACTGGATGGAAACACCAACTTCCAGTCACACAGGCACCAACCTGTATAACAGAGAACCGATGTTCTCCCTAGCACCACCCTACCACCTTGGTTTCTCTGGCTGCTACCAGATGGAAGCTACAATTCCATGTGTTCAAGCACCCACTTGACACTCAGAGGACAACAGTCCTCCCTAGCACCTCCCAACCACCCTGAAATATAAAACTTTGCTTTCTGTGAATTTATTACAGTGATTCAATAGTTGTCATTGGCTTACCAGGATTATCATTGTTCTATTATGCTTCTCTGCTCTCCTGTATCAGTGTCTCTATGCTTGCATCTCCTTGAGATTTATGATCTTATGTTATATCTCTGCATGTCCACCTCAACCTTCTTTTATTGTATCATTTATGCATCTCTGTTATTTCCTTATGTTGCGTTGTTTCTCCTCTAGACTCCATTCATCTACCTACATAACACACTCTTAAAAATCACAGCGCCCATCTCTTCTTTGTACTTGCAAACATTGAACTTTTAAATGTCTTGATTGAGTCCATGTGATGGTGGAACTACTTTGTTTACTTATAATGAATGAATTATTTTTATAGTACAAATGCAACATATAATCCATTGGAAAACACAACGTTCACAAACTTGATAGTTCACAAAGACCAAAGTTTGTTTGATAGCTTTATGATTTCATGGAAACAAAACGAATAATATAGCTAAAAGAAAAGTGACCATGGATTTATGATTATGAAAAGTGAAATATAATCCAACGAAGATAGAGATTCGAGGAAGAAATATAAAGAACACAGTGAACAAAATCACTTCACATAGTATTGAACCAATCATAAATTCAATTTGTGAAATTTCATAAATAAGAAAATAAATTTCTTTTTAAAAACATAACAAATCAATATATGATTTAAATAGTACTTTGGAGATGGTTGCAAATTCAAAGTGAATTAATAAGAGGATATTGTAGTTCAACTTGTCATTGAAAACTATAGTCCCTGGTGGAGCCATGGAATAACTAGACCAATATTCATTCCATTCATTTTCAATGCATCACAAGGCATGGTGAGCCACTCAGTATCGAGCTTCTATCTATTTACCCCTCTCACTTACTTGATTTCATGTACCATCATTTTCCATAAGAGAGGTTGCATTGGTGTGACATTAGGTAATTTGAGAGTTGGAGAGTGAGTGGATAGGTTGAAAGAGAAAGATAACACCCAGTGATAGGTGGTGACATCTGAGAATTATAATATATTGTCTACAATGTGTACATTCTTTTTTTACATGGGTTTCAACATTAGGGTTTTCTAGTTCTATTATTCTATGACACTAAGTAACATGTTCGATTTACTTCAAAACCTAATACACATTTCTTCCTTCCATTGATGCACATCCTAATTTCTTTGCAACTATATATACCCTTACAAACTACTTGGTTCCATTTGGAGTTCAGTGAATGATTACTCATAGGTATTTAAAAAAATTCTAACATTCCTATTCTTTGGCGTTCATTGTTAATTCTATGATAAATTTGGTGGCTTTGAAATCAAAACATTAAGTAATTGTTAGTTATGAAGGTTTTTCTTGCCATGTGGGTGCATATATATCTCTATCTTCCTCCCTACTTCTCTACCAATTCCATACGACTATCACCAATCCTTTAATTTCATGGTGGTGAATTTTGTTTATTTACCCTGTATACTCCCTATCCACTATTTTTGTTCACTACAATTGCCTCTCGAGCATAACCTACTTATCATTTAAGGATTTTCATACATTGGGCTATAAGTTCTTCTTTAACATGCCCCTTGCAGTTGTAGCAACAATAGTGGGACATTCTAACATATGTGTGGGTTAACGACATCTAATTGAGGGAGGTTGCTAGAAGATTGAAAACTGAAATTGGAGGACAAACAATAATTGGAAAATGGTCAAAACGTTGAACATTTAGACCACCCAAAAACATTATACATATTAAACTTAAAAAGGAAAATCAGGCAAAAATGAACGACTTAGGGTATAGTTTCCACCAAAATAAGAGACATTTTATTGATGTTGGCTAAACGTTCTACCTTTTGGGTCTTTTTGGCCGGAATCCGATGATGTAAATCTGGACAAAATCACTATATTTTGTTGTTTAAATTACATTTTTGAATGCATAAATGGATTCAGCATGCTGAAAAACCTCAGAAGCACTTGGATTATACAAACTTAGCCACTCAAATATGCAGATCGAACAATTCTTCACCTCATTTTAGGGAAATTCAAATGGAAAAAATCATCGGAAAACTTCCAAAAGGTAGAACATTTAGACTACACTCTTTTTATCTAATAAATTTTATAGGTGAGTCTCTATTTTCCTAATGAGTGAAAAGAGATGGTAAGGTTTTATTCACCCTGCAATTTTTTTGGGTATAGTTTCCATCAAAATAAGAAACCTTTTATCTAGTACATTTTATAGGTGAATGTTTGGGTATATATATTTTTTTTGACAATTATGAAAAAATCTCTATTATTAGGTGAATAAGACGGGTAAGGTTTTATTTACCTTGCAATTTTTTTTGGTTTAGTTTCCATCAAAATAAGAAACATTTTATCTATAAAATATATAGGTGAATCTAGTTAAATATTTATTTGACAATTGGGCAATGAGGAAAAATCAACAAATTTGGGTATAGTTTCAGTTGGCATTGGTTCTGAAGAAGTCAATGTCTGAGTATTGACCTGGAAGATTCAACGAATGCTCCTGTAGCCTGAATGTGTTGGAGGGCATAGAAAGCGTTGGAGGTAGCTGGAAATAAAGGAGCTTCTTCCTCGGTTTATCTTGAGGCTTCTATTCAACCGAACATCTCTGGGGACGAAAGTCTGCGTGAAAATGGTGGTTGCAGGGAGGCTTGGTCATGACTTTCGAGATCAAACTCTATCTCTACGGCACCAATTCGATAATACAAGCAATTCAAACGGCTTCTCCCTATTTCAAAGTAGGGGACGGATTGAATGGAATAGAAATGGGGGATGGATATAGTAGGAATGGGTTTCTTGGCTTAGTTCGTATTTCACGAGGACTGATATATAATGGGTTACATATATAATGGGTTACGAACTATAGCAATTTTGAGAACGTGGAATGATTACGAATGGCCAGGAAGGTTGACACAACAATCAGCGTGAGAGGTTTTTGAGTAGGAGCTTCTGCTGTGTATTTGGCACAACATATTTCATCTTCAGCATTTGCAACATGTTTGACGAAATACCTGAACAGATTTTTGGTTTGACAGAAGTCCTGTTTGCAACATGTTTGAGGAAATAACTGAACAGGGTTTGGGCTTGTCAGATTGTTTCAAATCTTTATGAAGTCCCTGGCGGGGTAAACCATCACGCTGTAGGTGAAATCTATTGATTCCATCTCCATTTTAAAGACAAAGGTGTAGCCTAAGGAGAGGATCCATGCAACTCTGCAATTGTTGTTCTTCTTTGGTAAGTAATTAGCAAATTTTTTGTGTGGTTAAAAAAGACATGTTTGCCACAATTTTTTTAATGTCTGTTGGATTCTTGATAGTACACATATTTGCTGGAAAATTTACAATAAGTGTGTTTTTGAACTAGTGTTCATTGTAAGCTAGGTGGACGTTGGTTTTGTAGGAATGTATGCCAAGAATGGGAATGTTAACATTGGTTGCAAATTGTTTGAAAGAATGCCTCAATGAAATGTTGTTGCATGAATTGTACTCATTGTTGGTTACATTGTAAAATACCTTTATTAAACTATAAATAAAATTACATACTTTGGGATCCTTTTGGCACAATACCAAGGCGATCATGTATCTTTTATTTTCTCTCTCCATCAACATATTTGTAAATGTGTGCACCCTAATTTCTTATAAATCTGCCTTGAATTGATTAACTATCCAGATCACCTCAAATGCATGTTTCATATTAATAGCTTGATCATGATCTCCAATGGATTTTATGATTTTCTGGTATGCAATGCTATAATCCTTAATGGTTCAGCTGAATCCTTTTCTCTATTACCAACCTTAACGAACATTGAAAATATTGATGATAAAGCACCCTCAAATTCTAGAGCATTTGAGCTGTGGACCAGGGTGTTGATTTCAACATTGTGGTCTTCAATATGATCTGTGTTTTCCTTGTCAGCTATAGATTTTTCTCCTAGAGAATATTCAAGTTCTCTTTGATATTAAAAATGGTGAACATATTCCAATAAACTTGTTTCCATAAATTCTTTATTATAAGGTTCACATAAGCCTGGATATTCATCGATGAAGACTAGCAAATACTCTACCGCTCTTCTTATGACTTCATTGCATCTAGAGAAGTCTTCCATTGCTAGTTTTGACCCACAAGGAGAAGAAAGTGACTTCGATACAACTGTTATGAATATAAGTCGAAATCCGATGTTTTCTCTGAAATCAAGTGTGGGTTCTGTTGTTATTTGGGGCTTGGACAACAGTGTTATGAGCTCCAAATCGTTATGAACCCAAGAGACTGCACTAACAACGCGCTGATATGTCTATCATAATAAATCAAGTGCAGCTAGTTTACTGTAAAAACAACAATAAATTCATAAATATATTAGCATTTAGCACTGTAAACTTGAGATCTGAGAAACCAATTGACAACAGTGATAAATCTGTTACAAGAACCAAACTATCTCTGAACCTTAAACAATTGTGCGATAGGATAAGGAAAAGTTTCCCTGGCCGACTTTAAAAGTAAAATGGGCTCTGCACTTGGCATACACAGTGTCTCATAGACTACCCATCCTATTCTATCATGTATGAGGGTATGGGATTTTCATTTGAGAGAACATTTCTAGGTAGAATACAAGATAGATCATCTATAGGATGTATGGACAACAAATTGTTTATCAAAACTAGTCCAATTATATTCATAGGTTGTTCATAATATATAGGCACCCTGCTATGCCCCTTATCTAAGATCAAGTTCATCAAGTCCCTATCAATTTTTGCATCAATACCAATAGAAATTGGTTCTGAAATTGAGATCATTTTGTCTTCTATAGTTTTCTCAGATAACCCCAAAGCCTCAGAAATGATCATTGTTTCATCATGTGTCAGTTCCCCATCTTTTTCTACCTCATTTCCATGCAAATCCACAAGTGGTTTCATCACAACTCTACGAAAAAAAGAAACATGTCCTTCGTTTCCTTAAATTTATTGTTTGCATTTGATGCTAAGGGGAGTTCGAAGGCTTCTCTATTCTTGCATTCTCTACCCATATGATCATATTCATGGAAGGCATTGCATTTTGAATGAACACTAACCATGTGAATTATATTGATAGTTGCTATGAACCCCTTCTCGACATCTATATTGATACAAAGCCTTGTGTAAGAGCACTGTCATGCCTTTGGAAATGTTCTATCTAGAAATTGCCTAACATTGCTCACAAAATATTAAATATATGTCTTTCTTTTGTTGAAACGGAAAGGTGATGTATCCATGTCCACAAAGAAAAAAAAGACTAAAGAGCATTGTAGCATTAATGGAAGCGAGATTTTATCTAGCGAAATTTCTAGGAATTTGTGATTCGACCAATGCCCCATGAAATTATCGATCATGGCCTTTTCTGCATGGACCACCACCTTACCTTGAGGACAATTTTCGTGGCCTTATGCTGGGCGGAAAGTTTCCAAATCTCCATGGAAAAAGGGTTTTCTTGTAGGGAGACTTGTTGATAATGAAGGTCAAAGCCCTCACCACGATAACCCATTGCGCTATCAATCCTTTCCAAGATCGAAGTCACATCCATGTTTACAATGATTTCCTCACAAAGTATTGAAACCAAAGGAGTTACAAGAGCTCCCTTTTGTCAAAACTTTGTATCATTTCCATTGTTGGGGCAAAGATATATGATTTTTTATTTAATGCTTCTGTTCAAAATTAAATTTCCCTATCAACAAATAGTCTAGCTATCAAATAATGTGAGTTCTATTGCGGTGCCATTATATGTTGATTAGAATCCAATTATCTATACTAATTTTGATGATCGCTCAACAAAAAAATTACTCACCAGATCTTGAATTTATAGCTATAGATGGAACACAAGATGATGGATTTCTTCCCAATTTTTAACTAGCGGCTTAGAGTTTCATGGCATTTGCAGCCCATGGTTGTCATACATTCTTTTTCATTTGTTTCTTATTTTTTGGTTGAGAAGCCTTTTGCACTGTTTTTTGTGAAAGTGCTTCCTTTTAACTAAGGAAAGAATTACAACTGGCTCAAAGAGGTCAGGCACTAGAGGCAGCCCACTTGCATGGATAAAATATCCATTGAGGATGAACCTCTTAACATAAGCACTTTCATTTGGCTAAGCTACTGTGACAGGGGGTATTCTTCCATCAAATCACCTAGGTATTGCACCTGGCACCAACCACTTATTCATATTTTTGGGGAAATTGAATCTTGGTTAGTGGCCCCACATACCACTGTCTACACCTTTGAGACACAACTCCATTGGCATTGGTACTATGTTTGACACGCTCGAAGAACACCTTTTTTTTTTTATTGTCTAGCAATGCTGACTCAGTCCCTTGGTTGTATATGACATATTTGCAAGCAACATTTATGTTGACTATCTTCTGGTTATCTTTGGACATCAACATATGTTCCTCTCTTTTTGTGAAACTTTAAAAGTTCATCTCTGGTAACCTTGTTTAACTATTTTGTAGTTGAGGAACCATTTCTTTTTAAATTTAAAATACTTAAGACATATAGTGGGATGCCTATTATGTTGTGGCATATTTGGATCTTATATATGTTGGTAGTATATTTTTATTCTTCTTGAAAGTCATAACTGTACATTGTTTTGGAGAAAGAATAGCACAAATGAAGCATGGTGTAAGATTCCTTGGTAAAGATCTAGACCAAAAATTATTGAATTCTGATGTAGCATGTTTCACAAGTAAGGTATGTTCTGTATATCCTCTCTCAACCATATTGTTTAATCTTTTGGGTCTATTTAATCATTAGGGGCACAAAGAAAGATGTTGTAGATTGTCATCCTGTCTAACTTGCATTTTATGGTCTTAAGGGATCTATTGACTTTCTCGAGAGAGCGGAATTTATGAGGAAAGTTCTTTAGACATCTTGAATACACAAGGAAACACCATGTTGTATACATGGTTTATTTAACTTTTAATCTTGTATGTTGTAGAGAAAAGTAAAAATTCTTGTATGTGCATCATATAGGTATTTAAGGATGGGAGTTAACTTCCTGTAATGTGTTGCTCATCAGGAGTATTGTATTTGGCAATTGAGATGTATGGTCATGACATGAGAAGCATGAACTTCCAACAAAGTGGCATTTCCTTCAGTGTTTCACTAAGACTAATCTTGTGTCAACTCTGACTAACACTTGGACTCACTAGTCTCCACACAATATCCCTGTACAAAAAAAAACAATAGCTAGAATACTTTTGAGGGGTGATTTTAGCATGATTGAATCTATTGTTGGAAAGTTTGTATGAAATTTTGATCTCTACTCTGGGGTACTACACAAATTGTCTGCTGAATTTGAAGATATTTTCCTATTCAAGCAAGAGTGTTATGTTGATAGAGCCTTTCTAGAGGACTTGCAAGTCTTGTTTCAATGTAAGTGTTCCAGTTTTGAAGCTCTAGATATCAAGGTTTGTAAGGCAGCAACATACATGCTTGCAGCAGAGGTCTGTCTATTGCTATCAATAAGAAGTGGATGTAACATTCCCAGATCTTCAATGATCAAATGGAGAGTGCACTTGGAGATAATGTTACAAGTGTTGGGCTCGAAATAAACTTGATTTGTGTTTGTTGGGGTGATAGTCACATGATTTTGTTGAGGTCGAATGAGGATAGTACCTTTAACATGAACAAGTGGGTGTGGCATCAAATGTTTGAAGAGCAACAAACCAGCAATGGATTCAATCTTTATAAAGGAATTTCATCATAAACATGAAGGTCTTGTAGTTGTGCACTTGGGATAAATGGTACACCATAAGACAAGAAAATCTAGTGATTCACATTGGTTGATCTAAATCATAAAGGGAGGGATAACCTATCTAAGCATACATTAGAGATGACCTGTCCGAACAAATACTAGGGTCGTCCTGTGTCTAACAAAGCCTAGGGCTGAATCATCTCGATTTTGCAAGTGATAAGTATTTACTATTTATACACCTATTTGGGGTGCCTTGTTGAGGTTTATTCTGTGGTTAGTTCAGAACAAAAGTGCATTAATTGCATGATTTTGGTTCTATCCTATGTTTCTTGGTGGAGAAGACAATGACTGAGTTAGCCCCTATTGGTGCATGCTTTTGATGACATTTATGCTCATGTGCTATGTTGATTTGAGGACTTTTTGGGAGCCTCTTCATGCATGATTGTCATACTTGTTCATGTTTTGAAGTTGAGTGACAGTGGGAGGTCTAATTTTTATATTGCACTAGCAGGAGACCAAATCGTTGTAAGTAAATTTTAGGCTTATTCTGTGTAGACATCTTTTTTATCCTTGTTCCAACATTCCATATGAGCCACAACCATCATTAAATGAGCTATGTATATGTGTATATTAGATATAAACATGAAATACCACAGGGTTATCGCAATTTTATGTCATCATGCTTTACTGGACTAAAGACTACTAATCTGCTTTCAGACTTAGTTTACAACAAGAAGTTGATTGTTCAGGGGCAAGGTTGGAGCGTGGCTGAAACTTCTTGAAATTTTTCAAGACATGGATCAAATGTTTCAAGGAAGTGATTTGGCATATCCCCTTGACATGGTCAAAGGGTCAGTATTTTATGCCTTTTGCACAACAAATCCATAATTTGAGGTAGCAGGTTAGCATTCTTTGAGGAGCAACCACAAGGGTATTGCTCTATTTGCTCTGGGTACTGTTGTTGAAGGACATGAATGTAATAATATTCTAACTTAATAAAGAGGGAAAGCCAACATGTGCTAGCTTTCCCCCATGGTGGTTGTTTGAGATGCACTTGTGCTTGTGCAAGAGTGAAAGCTAGCATGTGCTAACTTTCCCCCATGGTGGGATGATGTTGTCCAAGATGAGCTTGTGCTTGTGCAAGAGAGAAAGATAGCATGTGCTAGCTTTCCCCCACAGTTGGATGATGTTGTTCAAGATGAGCTCCTGATTGTGCAAGAGGGAAAGCTAGCACGCGCTAGCTTTCCCCTGTGGTGGGATGATGTTGTCCGAGATGAGCTCGTGCTTGTGCAAGAGGGAAAGCTAGCACGAGCCAACGTTACCCCACAGTGGGATGATGTTGTTCAAGATGAGCTCATGCTTGTGAAAGAGGGAAAGCTTGCACACGCTATCTTTCACCCACACTGGTATGATGTTGTTCGAGATGAGCTCGTGCTTGTGCAAGAGGGAAAGCTAGTATGCCCACGGTGGGATGATGCTGTCTGAGATGAGCTCGTGCTTGTGCAAGAGGGAAAGCTAGCACGCGCTAGCTTTCCCCCACAATGGGATGATGTTGCCCGAGATGCACTTGTGCTTGTGCAAGAGGGAGAACTAACATGCTTTCCCCCATGGTGCGATGATGTTGTCTGAGATGAGCTTGTGCTTGTGCAAGAGGGGAAAGCTAGAACGCGCTAGCTTTTCCCATTATGGGATGATGTTGTCTTAGATGAGCTTGTGCTTGTTCAAGAGAGAAAGCTAGCATGTGCTTGTCCAAGAGGGAAACCTAGCACACGCTAGCTTTCCCCAATGATGTGATGATGTTGTCGGAGATGAGCTCGTGCTTGTGCAAGAGGGAAAGCTAACATGTGCTAGCTTTCCCCTATGGTGGGATGATGTTGTCAGAGATGAGATCATGCTTGTGCAAGAGGGAAAGCTAACACACACTAGCTTTCCCCCACAATGGAATGATGTTGTTCGAGATTAGCTCGTGCTTGTGCAAGAGGTAGCTTTACCCCACGGTGGGATGATGTTGTTCGAGATGAGCTCGTGCTTGTGTAAGAGGGAAAGCTAGCACGCACTAGCTTTCCCCCAGGGTGGGATGATGTTGTCTAAGATGAGCTCATGCTTTTGCAAGAGGGACAACTAGCATGAGCTAGATTTCCCCCATGGTGGGATGTTGTCGTAGACGAGCTTGTGTTTGTGCAAGAGGGAAAGCTAGCACGCGCTAGCTTTCCCCCACGGTGGGATGATGTTGTCCGAGATAAGATCGTGCTTGTGCAAAAGGGAAAACTAACACGCGCTAGATTTTCCCCATGATGGGATGATGTTGTCCGAGATGAGCTCGTGCTTGTGCAAGAGGGAAAGCCAACACAAGCTCGCTTTCCCCCGTGGTGGGATGATGTTGTCTGAGATGAGCTTGTGCTTGTGCAAGAGGGAAAGCTAGCATGAGCCAACTTTCCTCCACAGTGGGATGATGTTGTTCAAGATGAGCTCGTGCTTGTGCAAGAGGGAAAGCTAGCACACGCTAGCTTTCACCCACATTGGTATGATGTTGTTTGAGATGAGCTCGTGCTTGTGCAAGAGGGAAAGCTAGTATGCCCACAGTGGGATGATGTTGTCCGACATGAGCTCGTGCTTGTGTAAGAGGGAAAGCTAGCACGCACTAGCTTTCCCCCACAATGGGATGATGTTTCTCGATATGCACTCGTGCTTGTGTAAGAGGGAAAACTAGCATGCTTTCCCCCACGGTGCGATGATGTTGTTTGAGATGATCTTGTTCTTGTGCAAGAGGGGAAAGATAGCACATGCTAGCTTTTCCCATTGTGGGATGATGTTGTCTTAGATGGGCTTGTGCTTGTCCAAGAGGGAAAGCTAGCATGCGCTTGTCCAAGAGGGAAAGCTAGCACACGCTAGCTTTCCCCAATGATGAGATGATGTTGTCCGAGATGAGCTCGCGCTTGTGCAAGAAGGAAAGCTAACACACACTAGCTTTCCCCTATGGTGGGATGATGTTGTCAGAGATGAGTTCGTGCTTGTGCAAGAGGAAAAGCTATCACGCGCTAGGTTTCCCTCACAATGGAATGATGTTGTCTGAGATTAGCTCGTGCTTTTGTAAGAGGTATCTTTAGCCCACGGTGGGATGATGTTGTTTGAGATGAGATCATGCTTGTGTAAGAGGGAAAGCTAGCACGCACTAGCTTTCCCCCAGGGTGTGATGATGTTGTCTGAGATGAGATCATGCTTTTGGAAGAGGGACAACTAGCACGAGCTAGCTTTCCCCCACGGTGGGATGTTGTCGGAGACAAGCTCGTATTTGTGCAAGAGGGAAAGCTAGCATGCACTAGCTTTCCCCCACGTTGGGATGATGTTGTCCGAGATGAGCTCGTGCTTGTGCAAAAGGGAAAACTAGCACATGCTAGCTTTTCCCCATGATGGGATGATGTTGTCCAAGATGAGCTCGTGCTTGTGCAAGAGGGAAAGCTCTTGTGCAAGAGGGAAAGCTAGCACATGCTCACTTTCCTCCATGGTGGGATGTTGGTGTTTGAGATGAACTCGTGTTTGTGCAAGAGAGAAAGATAGCATGCGCTAGCTTTCACCCATAGTGGGACGATGTTGTTCGAGATGAATTCATGCTTGTGCAGGAGGGAAAGGTAACACGCGCTACATTTCCCCCACGGTGGGATGATGATGCCCGAGATGAGCTCCTACTTGTGCAAGAGGGAAAGCCAGCATGCACTAGCTTTCCTCCTCAGTGGGATGATGTTGTCTGAGATGAGCTCGTGCTTATGCAAGAGGTAAAGCTAGCACGCACTAGCTTTCGCTCACGGTGGGATGATGTTGTCCGAGATGAGCTCATGCTTGTGTAAGAGGGAAAGCTAGCACGCACTAGCTTTCCCCCACGGTAGGATGATGCTATCTGAGATGAACTCGTGCTTGTGCTTGTGCAAGAGGAAAGCTAGCACGCATTAGCTTTCTCCTACGATGGGATGATGTTGTCCGAGATGAGCTCATCCTTGTGCAAGAGGGAAAGCTAGAACGTGTTAGCTTTCCCCAACGATGCGATGATGTTTTCTGAGATGAGCTTGTGCAAGAGGAAAAACTAGCATGAGCTAGATTTCCCACACAGTGGGATGATGTCCAAGCTGAAATCGTGCTTGTGCAAGAGGGAAAGCTAGCACGCGCTAGCTTTCCCCCACGGTGGGATGATGTTTTCCGAGATGAGCTCATGCTTGTTGAGGAGAGAAAGAACACACACTAGCTTTCCCCCATGGTGGGATGATGTTGTTCGATATTCGCTCGTGCTTGTGCAAGTGGGAAAGCTAGCCTGCCCATAGTGGGATGATGTTGTCTGAGATGAGCTCATGTTTGTGCAAGAGGGAAAGCTAGTACGCTCTAGCTTTCCCCCATGGTGGGATGATGTTGTCCGAGATGAGCTCGTGCTTGTTCAAAAGGGAAAACTAGCACACGCTAACTTTTCTCCATGATGGGATGATGTTGTTCGAGATGAGCTCGTGGTTGTGCAAGAGGGAAAGCTAGCACACACTCGCTTTCCGCCATGGTGGGATGATGTTGTCCAAGATGAGCTCGTGCTTGTGCAAGAGGGAAAGCT
>CBVK0100352634.1:0-20782 GCA_900067695.1 Picea abies
TATATTGATATAACATTTGAAGAAAAAGGATTATAATTATGTTATTACTAATTCACCCCCCCTCTCAATAATCCAATAGATAACATGTCACATATCATGCAGGTGTTAGAGAATCTGAAAAGGAACTAGTTTTTGGCTAGCCTCAAGAAATTTAAGTTTGCTAAGAAGTCATTGGGGTATTTGGGGTATGTGATTAGTTGAGGGGAGCTCATAATAGATCCCACAAATATGGAGGCAATCATAAAATGGCCAATTATTACTAATTTCACTAAAGCTATGAGATTTTTTGGGGAAACAAAGTATCTAAGTTAATATCATCCTTTTTAGAAATAGCTACATTATTCCATGACATAAAAATGAGGGATAAGATTTTCTAGTGGGGAAAGAATCAACAGAAATATTTCGATGAGCTAAATCGAAATATTATTCAAGCACCAGTTCTCGCATTTCCTAACTTGCAAAAGACCTTCGAAGTGGAGAAACATGCAAGCGGGTATGCTATGGGAGAAATTATGATGTAAGGAGGTAATCCAATATGCTATCATTGTGAGATGTTTCATGGGATAGTTTTGAACTACCCTACATATGATAAGAAAATTTATTCCTTGGTTCAAGTTGTTAATAAGTGGAAACACTATATAATGGGAAAGAAAACTAGTATCCACATAGATCACCAACCATTGTAGTATTTGCAAGCCCAGAGTAAGCTTCAACAAACTAGACATTACAAGTGGATGGCGTTTTTGTAGCAATTTCATCTAGTCGTCAAGTATAATAAGGGTAGCACCAATAATTTGGAAGATAATATTTCAAGGCCACCCACATCCAAGATTATGGCTTTGGGAACTCTTATGCAAATGGAGACTTTTATCCATGATGCATACAAAGAAACATACATAGAATATGAGGAATTCAAGGAGGTGTTTCAACAACTACAAGGCCAAATTCATGCCAAACAAGGTGACAATAATATAGACTATCATCTTCCAATTAGGTTACTCTATAAGACATAAAATATATATGTTCCTAAGGTGAAATATTGTGGCTTATCAGAGAGGTTCACACCTCCAAAAATGAAAGAAATTTTGGCTTTGGGAAGACATTTGCTAAATTACAAAGGTGTGTGTACTAGCCTAGAATGCAATAATATGTAGCATGGAATATTATAGGATGAATATTTTGTTGTACTAGAAATACCAATAACATAAATCAAGGTCTACCATCCCTTACCTATACCCACTTGAACTTGGGAAATAAATTCCATGGATTTTTTGGGAGGTTTACCAACAACCAGGAAGGGACATGACTATTTATTTGTGTTACTTGACATGTTCAACAAGATGTTCATTCTTATTCCTTGTAAAAATATCATGAAAGGAAAATAGGGAGAAAACATGTTCTTTGAATAGGTCTAGGTGCACATTAGGATACCAAGGAGCATCATCTCCAATAGGGATACCAAATTTCTAAGTGCCTTTTGGACTACATTTTGGGAGAAGGTGGAGACTAATTTGAAGAGATATACAACATTCTATCCACAGACAAATGGGAAGATAGAAGTATTCAACATGACATTGGTACAAATTTTGAGGGGTTACAATCAAAAGCATACAAAGACCTGGGATGAAAATATGATCCATATTCAACACTCTTATAATAGAGAAATCCAAATTTCTACTAGTAAGTCCCCTTTTGAAACTTGCTTTGGATATTTACCACCTTTTCCCTTGGATGTTGTATATGGACATCAAGGAGGAGTCAAGGAAGACATCACAAGAGAAGCATTGAAATAAGATATTTAAAAAAATATATATTAGACATATCCATTTTCAAGTACAAGAGACACATAAGAATTCATAGGAAAAGTATAAGGTCAGACATGATCAACATAGAATCGAGAAGCCATATAAAGTGGGAGACAGATTTTGGTTATAGCTAAACAAGGAAAGACTATAGGGAGTTGGTATGAATATCAAGGATATGTGGTATGGTCCTTTTGAGGTATTGAATAAGGTGGGAGATAATTCCTATAGACTCAATCTACCCCCATACATGTGTAGTTACGTAGTAGTGAATGTGGAGAATTTGAAACTCTACGAGACTTCCATGTTGGATTAGTAGGTGGAACAGGTCATACCTATACCATAGAGTACTTATCACTACATTCTTAGGGAGAGTTGGAAGAAGACACAATTTTTCATAGGAAGTCTAGAAATACAATATAGGGGGAGATTGACCTTTGGAAGATTGGGTTGAAAGGACAAATTCTAGAAAAAGAAAAATGGTACTCCAAGAAGAAGGTAGAGGAAAATTTTCCTCACCTCATTCAATAAATATGTGTAGTTATGTAGTAGTGAATGTGGAGAACTTGAAACTCTATGAGACTTCCATGTTGGATTAGTAGTTGGAACAGGTCATACCTATACCATCGAGTACTTATCACTACATTCTCAGGGAGAGTTGGAAGAAGACACAATTTTTCATAAGAAGTCTAGAAATAAAATATAGGGGGAGATTGACCTTTGGAAGATTGGGTTGAAAGGACAAATTCTAGGAAAAGAAAAATGGTACTCCGGGAAGAAGGTAGAGAAAAAGTTTCCTCACGTCATTCAATAAATATTTTGGGGACCAAAATCCTCCCTAAATGGGGAGGTATGATCTAGATTGGATCATCATACAATTTTTCATCTATCTTGGTACTTTATGGGTGGAAACAATTGGATCAATCATCTTTCAAGGCCATTTTAGTGGCAGGTCCTAGTTTGGAAAATTAGGGTATAGAACCTTCTAGAGCCATTTTAAGGAATTAAATGAAATTTTTAAGGGTTATAGCATATAAAACATGTTTCCACTCCATTGAAAATGATATACACTATGAGACCTTTCCAATGGTTAATAAAACACCTCAATTGAAGCTCATATGCAAAATTTATGCCTCACACAAGTTGACCTACCTTGTAGACCACCATGGTACAATTGGATGTCATGTCAACCCCCATTACTCACACCTATGGGGATAGACACATGTGGAATTTAAGGAAGATTATAGACAGTCCAAACTTTATCACTAATTGAGGGTTAAAAAAGTCAAAACCCTAACCTTAGACTATTATTGGGCTATGTTTATACTGGTACACTAGAAGGATAAAGGGGTTACATTCTTTTGTATTGTACTTTTTTGATATTTGAATAGAACATCAAAGGAGTGGTATTTTGAGATCATAATAGAGGATTTAGGATATTTTGTAGCAATGTTTTAGGCCATAATGTCAAATTAAATTCCATAGTGAGTGCCTCTTTCTTTGTACTTGCTTTCCATAAATGAAGAAAAGATAATAGAGCATAGGCCTCATCTTCTAGATGGATTTTCTCCCATATTGGGTTTCCCAAGATACATATTTTGTTCAATTTTGTGAATGGTGTATATATTGTTCCTATTATTTCATTTTCGTATTCAATTATTTTCATAAATTCAAGAAAATATAGTAATTAATCGATCTTGGATCTAAGGAAAATTAGTCTACATACAAAAGATTTCATAATATTATAAGATATGTTGTAACGAGTTGTTCCAGTGGAATATCCATGGAATTTTACAAATTAGTGGGTGGGTTGTACCATTTATTTTTTTGGTTTAAGTGCATCATTTATGTGCGTGGATCAATTGTGTGTTAGGTGGATCACTTTTTTGGGCAGTTTAGGTGTGTTTTTTATACGCATGGGTTAATGTGATGTTTATATGTCTAGGTTATATATGTGTATCTAGTATGTGCATGGATTATAAGGTACATCATTTTTGTGTGTCATTTATTTATGTGATTTATGTGCATTGTTTGTTTACAATGTCCATCATCTGATTCATTTATGTGTACAGTTTAGGTGTGCCAGTTATGTTTATGTTTGTTGTTTGTTTTTGTAGATTACATGTGTGGTTTATGTGCATCTCCTATGTGTGTTATTTATGTTTTTATGATTGTATACATAATCAGGTTTATGTGTCTCATTTATGTGTGTGCATTGTATGTTTCATTTATGTGCATCATCTATGTGTGTTATTTATGCACATTATTTATGTGTGTAGGTTATGTGTTCCATTTATGTTATGTTATATCTTATGTTAATGGGTTAGGTGAATCATTTATACATGTGGGTTAGGTGCATTTATTAGGTGTGGGTTATGCTCATCACTTATGTGTGTCTCTAATGTGAATGGTTTAAGTGCATCAATTATCTGTGTGGGTTATGTATGTCACTTATGCATGTGTGTTAGGTGTGTCAATTATGTGCATTTATTATGTGTGTGGGTTAGGTGTGCTATTTATGTGTGTCTCTTACATGTGTGACTTATAAGGAGTTGGATTGTTTCGGCTGACCCAGGTTATATTCTAGGTTTCCAACAAAACCCTGGAAACCATCAACCCTTCTAGAGACCAGAAGGAAACACCACGCACAAAGTGAAAAATGAAGTCTCGCCCAAGATGGCTTATGGGTGACTGCAGGACCCAGATGTCTAAAATCATGGAAGGGATACTTTTGTGGGGATTTCAAACATTATTTCTACCTCAACATACCTCATATATGACATTCTAACACATCATTACATTCAGATCTACCATTATGTAACCATTTCCATTCATTAAGGTTCATTATGTAGTAAATATCATAAATGTTCTAGTGCGCACTATATTTTACTACTACAGATTCAACCATTCAATATAACTTAAAAAGGAAATAAAGAAAGAATTCCACACTAAGACACAAAGTTTTACCTTGGTTCACCCTCCCTGGGCTACGTCCACAAAGATCTATCATTATTTGCTCTTTTATTATTCTTCATCTAATTCATAATGTTGCATGCATTACATATGAGTATAGTCGAAACTATTCAGGCTGAAAACATCACACCAAGATCCACAACTTGTGATATTACAATTCATCTCTTTGTCTCCAAAACTGACTCTAAGATCATCTCCAAAACTAGCTCAAAAACTAGACCGCTCAAGCATTCACTACTAAGATCTCCTCAGATATCACAATACATATTTATACTAAAAATATGGGTTAATAAACATTAAAAAATGACCAAACCCCTATCCCACTAACCCTAGGTGAGTTTGGTTTTTCCACTTTCTAACTTCCCACGCAGGTTTGACCTATGTCCTTATTTCTTCCTTTGGATTTCTTGCTTACTAATGCTGTTTTTCCTTGTATTCTAGTGAGCACTCCTTTTCTGGTCCATTTTATAACTGCTTCATTAATTCTTGTGAGGTTCCCCAAAATTTCTTGCATTATCAGGCCCCCAACACTCACATGTGGCTCATCCTGAACCACTTAGGTAGTGTGTGCCTCCTGCACTAACTTCTCTAGCTCATGGAACCTGCCCGAAATTTCTTTGACTTGAGATTTTTCTTGCACACTCTTATCTTCTATAGTATACGCAGTGATATGATCCTTCAACAATTCTCCACTTTCCAATCCAACTTGTTCAACCTAACACTTAGCTACGTCAATCTCTATAAGAAGTTTCTCTACACCTTCTTGTAGTGATTCTAACTATGCCTTCCTTGACTGCTTTTCTTCTTGTATACTCTTCAAATCTACCTGCAATTTCTTCATTTCTTGCACACTCCTCAATATGTCTGAGATTGTCATTATCTTCTACTTTTTCTTCAATTCTTGCAGTGTTGTGTTTACACCTTCCTCTTTCTGGTCTAATTCATATAGTTTTCCATCCTCCTAACTGTTGATACTACTCCATTTTTCCAGTGCACTTCTTTATTGTATCTCTCTCAAACTATATCTGATTTATTGCAAATCCAGTGTCCTCTTTACTTCGTTATTCAATTGTAAACTTATCACATCTGCAAGGGCCCTCAGTTGAATCTCTTGTGCAACACTGATTTAAAGTTTATATAGTTCTTTCGCTGGAACCTTGGGTAGGGCCAAGTCCAAACAATCTATGTCTTTTAATGGATTATTTTATGTTCCCGCATCCACCTGCAACATTTCTTGAGTTATGAAAAAAATTTCATTCCCCATTACTATTATCTGCATTGTTTCCTATTCTAGCATTGTTCTTTCCTAGGAAGTGTGTTGTTGTTGCACTCGTTCTTTCTGTTGTGTTGTAGTGAGTTGTAATTTATCTAGCACCTCCTTAAACTATTTCAACTTCTTGACTATCTCCTCCCTTTGCTTCTCTGCATCATACCATGCCTCTATCATGTGATCTTGTACTTTCTCTATGACCAACTCTGCATCATCCTCTGTCAATGTGAGTTGTGGAACTTCCTTGTGTGCCTTCATATTCGTGTGTTGTCCTCCTATCTGGAAGACTTCCCTTTTAAATGGAAGATTCTATGTCTGTACAATTGTCATTGGTATCTCTAAGTCTGGGATATCTCCACCTCATGTTTCCTCTAGCATAGGAATGTTTGTATCTTTCTGTGCTCCTCCATTTGTTTCCACTTCACACTCCTTCTCCTATGCTGAAGGATTTTGGATAGTATTCTTCTGCCCTGTATTTCTAACTATTTCACTACCCCCTTTTCCTTTGGCACACTCTGTTGCTTTCCTTGTATTGGTTGTTGGACTAGTTGACTATCTTGAAGGGCCATTGTTTGCTTGCTTCTTAGATATTGGTACCTTCTTTGGAATCACTATCACCTTCCATTGCTCAGGCCAATCCTTCATGGCCCACTACACTTCTTCTCCTATAACACAATACCTTAACTATATCCACTCCTTCTTAAGATCCATTTTGGCATGGATTCACATGTTATGTCTAGAAGCCTTAAAATCTACTATTCCTTGATTTTATGTCACCACTTCCGGTGGTATTCTCCATGTATTAGCTATCTTTTCCTGCATCTCCTCAAGAAACATGGAAAAAGTGGTATAATTTTCCTTTTATTTGTATTTGAACTCTTCCATAGTGTTGCATATTTTGTTTCATGACATTTCCCTATCCTATGGAAAAATCCACTGTATTTTGGTTCTCCCCAACCAACCAATTCTATCAATATAATCAACCATGAATAATGAATCTTTTTGCCTAGATCCTATGCATCTTAACAATCATCCAAAAACAAATTTAGTAAGTATGGGGCCCAACTCAGTAGGCTCCCCTTTGTGCATTGCATTGCTTCTTCTATTACTCCTGCAGGTGCTTCCTCCTTGTGACATTTTCTTAAAATTTTATAAGCCATCAATTTTGTCACCAATATCATTGATGCTTCATTGATTCAGTTAATTACTATTCCCCGAGACCCTCTCTCAATGCCATATTTCTTCTTCATCTCCTATGCTAAGGATTTTTCCTTTGTCTTTTCATCCAAATAGTGTTCTAGTTTTTATCCATATTTTAGTAAACCTATAATGTCTGCAATAAAGTCTACATCTATTGGTACATGCCTCTCCATCCATAAGATAGTTCCATGTACTAGTGCCAAAATCTATTTAACACAGACATTTACATTGTTTCTTCTCCCAAAATAAGGAACCTCTAGAAGGTTCATGATCCATGTGTTCTAAAGTCTTGTAATCCACTACTTCGGTTCCAAAATGGGATCCCCTGATGGAACCTCTCCCTTCCTCTCCATATACACTTGTTGCGCAAACTTAGGGAACATCCATGTATCTTCCACGTCGTGATCAACATACTTCAATTTGTTTACAGACTCTAACAAGTCACCAACTACTTTGACTCTGTCAGGTATTTTTGGCAATGACAGTGTTAACTCTTTTTGTTTTCTTAGTGTTCTTGGCATAGTAGGTTTTTCCCTATTTTTCCTCTTTCCTGTTGATGGCCCTGGCAATTCTTCCTGGTTCTCTTCCTTACCTTTTTTTGCGTTTGAATCTTGTTAGTTCCTAATATCTTCTACATGTACCTTCTCCTCTGACTATTATGTTGGCTCTGCAACATGTTGTTGTACTTCATCAAAATCTGTTCTCTCATCATCTATCTCATTTGTCTCTACTAGCAGTTGTGTTATGCCTATTCCAAGTTGTTGCACAAGATTCTTCTCTATATTAGGGTTTAGCATTTCTCCCTGCGTGTTAATCTCCATTTCCTCTGTCGTCGAAACTTGTAGTTCTTCTATAAGTGTGGGACTAACTAGATCGAAGATTGGTGAAGGAATTCCATCCACATCCACCACTCCCTCCTACTTATTTTTTTCCCCATTGGTTGTTGTATCCTGTGGTGACCTCGCAACACTCTACATTTTTCTTGCAATCTAACTGAGATGTCTAACATTTGGTGGTGCCATTCTACTAAATATGAACATGGTTTCTTTGAATCCTATCTAAACACCTTTGAATCACTTCCTCACACTATGTTTTCTTCCTTATATCTCATTTTCACAATATCACAATGAGTCTTTACCTTTCAACTTTTCTACATTTATAAGTCATTCCTTTAATGCTCTGTCGCGTTGTACTTTTTCGACTACCGCCTTTTTCCTTTTTCTAGATGCTTTCTATTTCAACGTGCTTCTTTTTCTTCTCGATCACCTTTCTATGGCACGCAGTGTATTCAACTTATTTCATACCAATTTATATCTTTTGTGCATTGTATCATCTTAATCTTCACGCAAAACACTTATCCATCTACTTCATCTTTTTGTATTTTTCCTATTTTTCAAAAAAAAAAAAACTTTCTTTTTACTTTTAACTCCTAATTTTACACTATATACAATTCTAATTTGTTGTGTTGCATCTACTGAGGGTTACTGGATCGACTATCCCTATACAGTTTCAATCAACTTCCATTCACCAATCCTTGAATCTCTTTTCTTGTTAGATTCTGCAACTGCACATCACCTCCATCTGTGACATATTTTATCTCATATGGCCCTAGCCAATGCATCTTGAATTTTCCTAGGTGTTGTAAATAGTTTGTGTCATAGAGGAGAACCATATCTCCTTTCTTAAAGTTTTTCTTTGTGATGTGTCTATCATGCCAATCTTTTCTCTTTTCTTTTTGTACTTCCTACTGGAAACCAACCATAATCCTATCTTCTTCTAGTTCCATAAGTTGAGACAATCTTTCTTGAGTTGCACCTATTTCTATCATGTTTGTAATGGTTGCGGTGTGTAGACTAGGTATCAAATATTCCAAAGGGAATACTACTTTCTGACCATACACCAATATGAAAGGTGTCTTCCCTATAATTTTCTTGCATGTAGTTATATAGGCCCATAATACTGTTGGTATCTTCAAATCCCAATCATACATGTTTACATTGCAAATTTTTGTTGGGAATTCTCCAAAATCTTATTAAATTCTTCCATTATCCTGAGGATGGTATGGAGTGCTCTTATGATGGTATATCTCAAATTCTCCAGTCATTGCCTGAATTGTACTATTGATAAAATGAGTTCCTTAATCACTCATTAGAATCCTAGGTCATCCAAATCTTGTAATTACTTGTTCAAACAAGAAGTGTGTTGTAGTTTCTCCATTGTAGTATTTTACTACTGTTGCTTCAACCCATCTGGTTAAATATTTTGTCACTGCAATGATATACCTTGCTCCTGATCTTCTAGCTAGTGGATTAATTGGTCCTAAAGAGTCTAATTCCCATTTATCAAACACTTTAAGGGTTACCTGGGGTTTCAGAGGCATATCATCCCTCCTAGAAGTCTGGCAATACTGCTTTGCATATTTAGAAACTGTTGGCCACCATAATCTTCTGTGTAGTATCTTATGCGCAATGTATTTTCCTACATAATGTCCTCCATCTATTCCTTCATGTGCTTCTACCAAAATCATGGGACATTCATGCTCCATGACACATCTCCTTAAACTATTATCTACAACTAGTTTATATATGTGTCATGCAATAACTTGATAATCGACAACTCTAACCACCAAATTTGTCTTCTGTGCAGTGGTGTATTCCTTTGGAGCAAATATTGTACTAAAAAAGTCAATGATATCAACAAAATATTCATCAAAAATATGCACTGAAAAGAGTTGTGCATCAAGAAAATTATCCTCCAAACTACTTGGATTCTCCCCATTAGTTATCCATGATAGATGATTTGGCCTTGCATTCAATCTTCTAGGCTTCACAAATACTTCAAAATCAAACTCTTTAAATAAAAACAACCATCTACATATTTTCCTCCCCAACACTGGCTTTTTGACCAGGTATTTAAGAGTAGAGTGATCTGTGAACATATTAAAATGTTGACCTAATAAATAATATCTGAACTTTTGTAATGTATACACCATAACCAAACCTTTTCTCTCTTTTGTATTATAATTATGTTCTGACTTTGATAGTTTCCTACTTGCAAATTCTATTCGGTGATCTATGTCACCTTCTCTTGGTTGTGTTAATACTAATCCAAGTGCTATTGACGATGCATCCACATTAACATGGAACTCTTTTGACCAATCTGAAAACACCAAAAGTGGTGATGTCACCATTTTCTCCTCCAATATGTCCAAACTTTTTTGGCACTCATCATTCCACTGAAACTTGATATCCTTCTTTAACAATTTCTCCATGGGAGCAGTAATATATGCATATCTCTTTATAAAATTTATAAGTAGCATGTATGACCAAGTGTGTCTCTCAATTAGTGCACTGACTTAGGTGATGGTAAATTAAAAATGGCAACAATCTTCATAGGATCAACCAGCAAACCTTGTTTACACTCCACATTCCCTAGAAAAATTTCAAATGGTGTGATGAATATGCATTTCTTAATGTTCAAAGAGATTTGACACTGTCTACACCTATCTAGAATTAGTATTAAAATTTCAACATGTTCTTTAAATAAGCTAAATAGTGTACAATCATCTAGATAAACCTCCAAAAACTTATTTATAAAATCCTTAAATGCAACTACCACTACCCTTGAAAAAATAACAGGGGAATTCTTCAATCCAAAGGGAATCATTGTATATTGATATGCCCCCATTCTATGGAAAATGTTTTCTTATGATGATCCTCTGGTGCTATTATGATTTGTGGTACCCTGGAAATCCATTAGTAAATGAATATGATTTGTGTCCTCCTACATTCTCCAATACCTCATCTATAAATGGAGTAGGGAAGGGATCATGCAGAAAGGAATCATTCAAATTCCTCAAGTCTATACAGATCCTTAGCCCTCCTTTCTTATTCTCCTGAACTACCATAGGGCTAATCCACTCAGATTCTTCAATAGGTTCTATTATACCAACCTCTAATATTTTGTCAATCTCTTCCTTCACTTTTTATTTATGTAGTGGATTCAACATATAGGGTCTCTGTCTTATCAATATGGCATGTAATATCAAGGGGATCTTCATATCTCCAAGTTCTCCTGCTACCCCTTTCATTTCTAAAAATGTTGTTGGAAAAAAATTAGTATATTCACACAGTAACTCTGTTATTCTTTCCAATTCCTAGTTATCCCAATAGGCACCAATACTTGCGATATTTGGGTTGTATTCTATTCCAATATTTACCTTATTTATCTTCAGTGGTGCAACAAATTATTCCATATCTAACTGTGGACCTTCTATTTCTCTTTCCCCTTCAATTTCTGTAATCTGAATATCGTGTGGGTTTTCTTCTACTGGGTCATCTTATGTGACGTGGTAATAGTGTAACAATTGTATGACTGTTTGTCTATTCTAATTATGATAAAACGTTACAATTTCAACTTCAATGGTGCATCCATCACTGGATTATCATGTTCAAATGAAAACATTATTACAAAGTTCTGTTGCAAATCTTTCCAATCTATAGTTCCTTTGCATAGTTCTATTTTTTTATACAAATTCCTTGGAATTCCTTCTAATATATGAATGAAATGATGTGGTCATTCTTTTGGTGGTACCAGTCTCCATTGGGTTGTACATCTATCTATATGTTCTCTAGGTTGTCCTATTCTATTATATTTATCCATATATTTCCTCTCTTGTTCTGCGCCAAATCTGATGCACAATAATCTTTTGCATTGATACCAATCATGTATATTCTCTTTGTGCATACCCCACCAATGTGTAGGTGTTGCTTTTAAGGCAATATCTAACATTAATAATCTTTGATTTTCCAATACTTCTAACTCAAAATTTCTTAAGAATTCTTCCAAATCATTTTAACCATAAACAGTTGGAGGTTCTCTTACTTATGTGCCAACCCATTTTAGTGCGTGTGTCATTCTTGCACATCTTTTGGTAGATATCACATGTAAGTGTTGTTGCCAATTCTCTAGTCATGTGTCATAATCTGAAGCACAAGAACTGATGCTTCTCCAACTGATCCAAAATGGATCTAGGAAGGCTTAAAAATCAAAGTTCTCGGACACCATATGCATAGGTTATCACGATCTGAAGATTAGGTCAAACATGCAAAAAGTTAAAGTCAACATGTCAAAGTCAATGATGATGTCAACAGTACGTCATGATGATGTCAGTAGTACGTCATGGTGACGACAATAGTACGTCATGTTGACATCAACATGACATGTGACAACACTAGGAGCTAACACGTGTTAGTCATTTTTGTCTTTTTAGGGGTGATTTGGCCCAATAAAAAAGTGACACGTGGCATTGTTCATAGGTGACACGTGGAAATGTACGGATGATACACGTGGCAGTTGTACGGATGACATGTGGTGGCTGACTGGGTAGTGATGTGGTAGTATAGATGTTGATGTGGTAGGGTGACGTGGAAGTATATATACTAACGTGGTAGGTCCGTACAATAACATGGCAGTGGTACGTATGACACATGGCGAATGATGTGGCGATGACATGGACTATACGAACTGATATGTGGTAGTATGTACGATGACTTGGTAGCTGTACGGATGACACTTCGTAGTCCATATGATGACTGTGCAGGCTGACGTAGCGGGCAGTGATTTGGTACGGGCCAATGGTGAGGTGACACATGGAACAATGAGGAGGCGTCACGTGGCACCTTCTAGAAGGCCCACTAAATTTGGTGGTTCCACCAAATCTGGTGGAGTTCCTCTAAATTTGGAAAAATCTAGCTAAATCTGGTTAACTGGCGACAAGTTTGGAAACTGTCACTAAATTTGGCAGAGTCTGGATTATTTAGCCGGGCACGAAAATGGAGAAAATTTAAGGTTTTTGGAAAGCAAATTGAGACTGGATGGATCTGACAGAGTGCAACATTGGGATTTGTGCCAAGGGGAGGCCTCGAGGGACTGTTTAGAAGTAGGTTGACTTTATACTCAAACGTTGCAGAATTTCGAATGGAGTCCGAACATGGATTATGTTTCTGCATTCGAGTAGCTGAACAGAAAAATGCCTCTAGAGCCCGAGATGACGATCCAAGCATAGTCGAGTTTATACTCAAAAGTCTCGGAATTTCTTGTTCCAACCAATGGTGATGTCTGTTTCTGTTGAGAAGTTGCAGATCTGAAAGGTGGTTTCATGAGATGTTATGTAATCCTATCTGTTGCATTATTAAAGCATTGAATATTAATAAGAAGCCTTCCCCACTGAGACAAAGGCCTGTAGATGTAGGAAAACTTGTGCCGAACTCCGTTAACAATCTTGGTGTGATGGTTTATTTTTTTTACTTCTTATATGGCTGCAACATTCTTTCATTAAGCTTCTTCTCTTGGTTCCTAAATGGTAAATCAACTCATGCATAAACTTAACCATAGTCTTTAAAATATCTATTACGAATCAAGTGGTATCTGAGTAGGTTGACAGTTGGTTGTTTGAGTTTGCATGATTACCAGGGAAAAGCTAAGTCACGGTGAAGGAGAGCTTGTAGAAGGAGATCATGAGATTGGATCAAGAAAGATGATATCTCAAAGTGAGAAGATGGCATCAGAAGAAGGACTTTCTCAAAATGAAAGAGAGTTTCAAAGAACTTTCTTTGCCATGTCGGAGATGGTAAAGGTATTGTATGATGATTACTTGGAACATAAGAGACCGGTTTAAGGGGAATCTTCAAAGCAAGCCAAAAGTGAAGAAGGAGAGGATACTCCAAAATCTCCTCCTTCACCTCCTTCATCTCCATCATCTTCTTCTTCTTCAAGTACAAGTTCAAATTCTACTGCAAAAAAACATTCCCATAAACAAAACCCTGATATGCCATTACTTAAAGTTGATGTAAAATTTGTTTTGCCTATGTGTGATGGCGAAGTTAATGTTGGAAAAGTTGATAAATGGATTATGCATATAGAGGTATATTGTAATGTGCATCAAATCA
This sequence comes from Picea abies, assembly GCA_900067695.1. NCBI lineage: Eukaryota > Viridiplantae > Streptophyta > Pinopsida > Pinales > Pinaceae > Picea > Picea abies. Next base: position 14,196 of record CBVK0100352634.1, read on the forward strand.
AAGAAGAGTCAACCAAAATCAGATTGCCATCACTTCGTCTCGAAGGCACAACTCTCATCTGGTGGCAAAGTAAATTGCAACATGGAACTTAGCAAGTTGGTAAGATTTTTCCATCATGGCATGATTTTATTTCCGCACTTAGAAAATAGTTCTATCCTTTGGGGTATAAGGCAAAGGCTTTAATTGAATGGAAAATTCTTAAGTTAAGAAAAGGACAAACAGTGCAGGAATATACAAATGAATTTCGTAAGATGGCTTTGATGTTAGTTGTTCCATTAACTACACAAGAAACTCTTATGAAGTATATAAGAGGTTTGCCTGCTTATATTCGTAATATTGTATTCATGTTTGGACCTACTAATTTGGATGAGGCTTCTATCCAAGCAACGTATATTGAAGCAGGGAAAACTGGAGTTAATGTATCAGCGGAATCATCTTCAAAGAAAGATGGCAAAGGCAAAGGGAATTTGAAGAAATCAAATTCAACGACAATGAAGGAAGAGAAGCTCTCTTTCAAGCATTCTAAGAAAGAATGGCACAATGATGAGTATTGCAAGAAAGAATGGCACGATGATGAGCATTGTTGGCAATTGCACCTAGAGAAGAAATCAAAGTGGTTCAAAGAGAGGAAAGGGAGGCAAAAAGTTGCAACAACAACATGACCAACAAACTTGGGGTATGATTCAGGCGATGAGACTAAAATCACAACAGTTGGTTTGACATGTAAAATTAGTGACGGTTTTGATTCTAGAAGTAAATTGTTTCATATAAGGGTCATAATGAAACATACTAAGATCGATACATCGATAGATAATGGATCTCAATCTAGCTTAATTTCAGAAGAAGTGGTTAAGAAATTGGGATTAAACACTAAGATGAATCACAAACCCTATTCACTAAATTGGATAAGCAAAGGTCATAAATTGCCCATAACAACGCAATGTATCATAAAGTTTGCAATTACATCTAAGTATGTTGATGAAGTAACATGTGATGTGGTGCTGCTAGAAACATGTGGAATGGTCTTGGGAAGCCCTTATTTATATGATCACAAAGCAATCTTCTACAGGGAACAAAATCAATATCACTTAACTAAAGAAGGGACAAAATATGTTGTACATGCTGATCACATAAAATCAAATCAATCTATTCTAATATTGAAACAATTAAAGAAGGCAACTTATGCAAGAAATACACCTATAATTGTGCCAAGTAAAGCAATGGATCTTAAGCATGAACATGAGATGGTTGTAGGATGGGAATTTAATCATACTTTGCTTCAAGATAAGTTAGTGTCGTGCAAGCCAGTCAAACATATGGGTTTAGTTTCAGTCATATTTTTTATGTTATCGCTGCTAATGTTTTCTACATGGATGGTAGTGGCTTCAGTAATATGTGAACGAGTTCAAATGGCTAACAATATTATTTTAATTGTCATGGTTATTATGCAATTGATTATGATGCAAAAGGTGCACAAGACAAAGTTTAAAGACAAAGGACAAGTGGGGAGGCCTATCTTACACTTGGTGACTAGTTAATACCCTTTTGGAGGACTAAGAGGTCTTAGTGGGGAGGAATGATCCAAAATGGATCCAGGAAGGCCTAAAAATAAAGTTTCTCAGAATTAGACGAAACCAATGCCATTGCGTCGGGCTCGTTGAGCCGATTCTGACCATATATATATTTTTTTTTCTGAAAATGGACACCATCTGCAGAAGTTATCGCGATTTGAAGATCAGGTCAAACAAGTAAAAATTCAAAGTCAAAGTCAACATGTCAAAGTCAAAGATGACGTCAGAAGTATCCAGGAGCTAACACATGATTTGGCCCAATAAAAAAATTCCACATGGCACCGTACGGAGGTGACACGTGGCACTATACAGACATGACACATGGTAGTACGGAAGGCTGACGTGGCAACTGTATGGATGACACATGGTGGCTGATTGGGTAGTGACATGGCAGTACAGATGCTGACATGGTAGGGTGATGTGGCAGTATGGATGTTGACGTGGCATGGACGTACGATGGCGTGGCAGTCGTACGGATGACACATGGTGGCTAATGTGGCGATGACGTGCAATGTACATATTGACACATGGCAATCTTACGAATCACACGCGGTAGTCCGTACAATGACTGTGCAAGATGATGTGGCACATGCCGATGGTGAGGTGACACATGGCCTAATGAGGAGGTGCCACATGACACCTTCTAGAAGGCTAACTAAATTTGGCGATTGCCACCAAATCTGGCGGAGATCCTCTAAATCTGGTGGAATCTTGCAAAATCTAGCTAACTGGCGCTAAGTTTGGAAACTGTCGCTAAATTTGAAAGAGTCTGGCTTATTTGGTCGGGCACATAAATTGAGAAAAGTTAAGTTTTTAGGCACACAAATCGAGACTGTATGGACTTGACAAGGTGTAACATTGGGATTCGTGCCGAGGGGAGGCCCCGAGGGACTATCAGAAGCATGTAAAATTTATACTCAAAAGTTGCAGAATTTCGAGGGGAGTCTGAATATGGATTCCATTTTTGCATCTAATTAGATGAATAGAAAAGGGCCTCCAGAGCCCGAGATGTCGATCCAAACATAGTCGACTTTATTCTCAAAAGTCTCAGAATTTCCCGTTCCAGCCAATGGTGATGTTTGTTTCTATCTAGAAGTTGCAGATCTGAGAGGTGGTTTCAGGAGCTATTATGTAAGCCTTTCTTTTGCATTCTTAAAGCATTGAAGATTAATAAGAAGCCTTCCCCACTGAGACAAAGGCCCAGAGACATAGGAAAACTTGTGCCAAACTCCGTTAACAATATTGGTGTTATGGTTTGTTGTTTTTACTTCTTATATGGCTGCAACATTATTTCATTAAGCTTCTTCTCTTAATTCCTAAATGGTAAATCAACTCATGCATAAACTTAACCATAGTCTTTAAAAGATCAATTAAGGATCACCAGCTAAGCATTCCATCTTTTGTTGGGTTAATGTAATCTTCCTCGTACGTAGTAGTTCGATAGAATTAGTTTATATCTTCTGTGATGAATTTCTCTGTCACTGGCTCAACATATCTTCCACCTTCTGAAGGGTCTTATGGTGCTGTAACTCTATACTCTCCTGATTCAACAATCATTTTTCGGGTCTTCAAGTTGATGATAGCTTGATTGTCAAATGCCCAATTCAGTCCCAACAATGCTGGACAAGGTGTAGTACTATCCACTATATCACTTACGTCAAAATCTGCCATGGTGCGCACACCATCTAAATCCACCAGTATGCCTTTCAATCGACCAATTGATATCACCCTATGTTGGTTTGCTAGTTTCAATTGAATAGGTGAATAGCTCAGTGTAGGTTCCCCCATGCATTCCCATGTTTTCTTAGGAAGAAAATTTACCTCGGATCCCAAATCTAATATGATGTCACCCATGTTAAATTCTCCAATATTTTCATTCAGTCTAAACTCCCTATTTGTTCTTATCTTCGTATGGACATGATTTATTGCCTTTTGTTCTAGTTTTATCTCTTCTTCAGGACTGCATTTTTCTATCAAATTTTGTAATACTTGTAGAGATGTTTGATCATTCAATAACTTCAAGCAAGATACTAGAAATTTTCTTAAAGTACTTACCTTTTGTAAAGATTGATGTCTGCCGGTATGATCAAATGGATGAGGCATATCATATACTGGTCCATCATATCCTGGCTGTGCATTTGAAGTAGAAGCAATATTCTCCTGCAAGATTTCTTGTTTGGCATGCTTGACTATCTCTTTTTCCTTGTGCGCATCAAAATGTTGTTGAGGTGTTGTATTCTTTCCGACCCACTAATGTTGGTTCTAATTTTGATTTGCTGCATCTGCTCCTGTTTTGGTTCCTCCTCAAGTAACTATATTGAACTTTTTCCCATCATCTCTAGTTTATGTGGCAATCCATTGAACATTTTGATTATTCTGATTCCTTTTTTCCTGTATCTTTGTCAGAAGTGTAGGACATTCTTCTGTAGTATGATCTGTTGCACGACAATACATGAATGTTGTTGGTGGAAATGGACAATCTCTTGCATAATGTCCAGGATGCTAACAATTGTGACATGTTACTAGTTCTCTGCCTCTTCCAAATCCTCCTCTTAATCCTCTTATATTGCCTTGATTTTCCGCGCATGGTGTATTGTACTATGGTACTTGATTATATTGTAGCACAATATTATACTGCGATGGCACTATAAACTATTGCGTATTAATATGATAATGAGTAGGTTGTCCTGTCATTAGTTCAGTCTGTATCCGATAAGCATTTGTGGTCCTTTCCTTCATCATTTCCAAGGTTCAATAATCCTTGTTCTCATGTCCTACAGACTTGCAAAAATTCCAGAATGTGCTCTTAGGAATTGTTTGGTACTTTTGCATCATGGGACAATGATAGGGATCATGTCTATGTGTTTTACATATTTCACACCATAATCCTACTGTCGGTAAGGGATTTGGCATCCCTGCTCCCAAATAATACAAAAATGTTGGGAACTCATTTTTATGGTGTCTTTTTGTTCTGCATAAGGTACACCAAACAACTTCCCTCTTTTCCTTGCCTTTGTTCTGATTCAACTGAAATGTACGATTATTGAGATCCACTCTCAACTCTTCTATAGCTGGATCTGTATGTTTATACTGGTTCTTTTCTAATTGTAGGGATGCTTGTAGAGTCTCAACCTGAGTCTGAAACTTTTGTTGCCTCAATGGATATTTAAAATGTGGCAATAATGAATTTATGAAGAGTTGCCTATGTTGCATATCTGTTATAGGATATTTCAACTTACCTTTCAACCTCTTGAACTTTTGGTCGATCTCCCAAACCGACTCTCTTGGCTTCTATTTCATTTCTATCATCTCATTCATATATTGATCTTACGAACTTGGTCGTTGGAATTAATTTATTAGTACCTTCTTAACATTTGCGACAGTTGTAGGTGCTCCTTGTGGACTGTTTATTGCTAGGCTCATAAACCAGTCCAGTGCGCGGTTTATTAATGTAATTGCAAGCTGAGCCACTTTTGTGTGTTCATCCATGATTTTTTTAGCTTCCCAAATCTTTTCACAAATAAATAGATGTTTCTCTGGGTCCTCCGACCCTTCTCCATGAAATTCTGGTAACCAAATGGTTGGATCTGCTCCTACCATTGTAAAATTTGTAGTACCACCTCCACGCGTTGTAGATTACTGACTACTTCTATCTGAACTCGTACTTCCACTTGAATTTTCACTGGTCCCTTGTCCTAATGAAATCTTTTTGCTACTAATTGTTGGTTGTCTAAACAATTCTTTCTTTTTTGATGTCTTAGTCGCACATGGGGTTGTGGGTTCCACACTAATTCTGATGTGGAATGGAGATCCTGCTTCTGCGCTGGACCCTCGACCTTTAGTTTTTCTCTTGTATGTGGCGCACAAGATTTCCTCAATCTACTCCATAGCCCGAAGATCCTCTACCTCTTCTTCATCACTTTCCAAGTCTTCTCTCTCGGCTACTGCTCTCTTTTTCCTATTAATCTTATATTAGTAGGGTCTTCCGTTGCACATCGTTCCCTCTTTTTCCATTATTTTCTTGATCTATTCTTCATCCATCATAATGGGGTCCATTGCTTCTTTCTTCTTACCTCTTTCCAGATCCTTCTCCATATCTCAGATTGTCCTTAGTGTTTCCCCTAATCTCCCCATGCGTACAAAGTTATTTAGTTGTTTGACTCCATTGTCATAACACCTTTAACATGCATCAAAATCTTGATTGACGTATAGAGTGATCTAATATACCTTCCTCTTGGACCCTTCAAAAAATCTTGCTCTACAACAGTATATGATTTTACAGTATCGATTGCAAACTTAGTAATGAGTCCTGCAATGATGCTATCTAGCTAGAAATTGACTGCGCGTGTGAATTTGTTATTGAATTTTTGTAGCTATGCAATATTCTCAGTAGTTCATTCTACTGGTCTTATTCGATTAGTTGGGTGATTGTCTTTAAATCTTAGCATCCACTCTTGTAGAAAATGTGGAAAATAACATGAAAATGACTCATGAAGATCAGTGAATACATACCTTTCCAAATATTGGCACGGTGTATACTTGGAGTTTCTATTGTCTTTCTGCACAAGCTCGAGCTCTCTTGTTGTCAACCATCATTCAATCTCCTATTTATTTGGATTCCATGGTCTAAACATCCCCTTCTAATACTGCATTCTCTTCACTGTCCTTCTCAGTAGGTCCATTTGAATCTATTCTTTTGGGTTCCAGCTGGCAACAAAACCATTTGTTGGATGTTTTAGGGCTGACCCAGGTTCTTCTTTAGGTTTCCGATAAAACCCTGCAAACCGTCAACCCTTTTGGAGACCAGAAGGCAACACGACGCACATAGTGCACAATGTGTTAGAATATAAAGGATTGTGTGCTCATTTTACCACGACGATACCCTCGTCTCCCAACCACAGGCCGAAGCCTCCCTCCGAGCACCTTAACGTCGACCTGGGAATTCCTCCAGAATCAAACCCTAGGCTAGATAGCCAAACAAAGAGCAACACATCTATCCCCAAGGATAGCGCATCA